>BQNB010052632.1:0-12912 GCA_026074375.1 Tanacetum coccineum
TTTATTTTAAAAAGTTTTTGAGAAAAAAAAAGGAAAAAAAAAAAAAAAAAAAAAAAAAAAAAATGGGCTCATTAAATTTCGGGTAAAAAAATCCGAGTAGCATTAAATTTCTGGCGGGCCGGGGCGCCTGCCCTTTGTATATATACAAGTTAGGTCACCCGCGCTTCGCTGCAGGATGTTTAGCGGCCGGTGTTTTCGGTTGGACGTGTTAGAAAGTACGTTTTTGTAAAAAAAAAAAAATTAACGGTCATTAAGCGACGACCGATTTAAAGCACTGTTTTGGTGCATTCTAAAAAAAAAAACTAATGATCGACCGCTAGTGGGGAAATGGGTATTTTATAAAAAAAATAAAATGAGGGCAGTTTTCGTAATTTAACACATAGTGCGAGGGGGTATTTCGTAAATATTTGAGGGGCTATTTTGTAAAAAAAAAAGAACGGGTCGGGGCGGACTAGGTCGGGTCGACCCGACAATACCGATAACTCAGAAAGTGTGAGTGAATATTTTGAAAAAAAAAAGAAAAAAAACAATTTAAAAAAATAAATAAACAACCCGGTGTATTTAATGCACACTAAATGCAAAAGGCCATTTAATGCATGCGAGAGGGTATTCCGAGGGAAAAAAAAGAAAATTTTATTTTAGAAATTTTTTGCAAAAAAAAAGGGAAAAAAACTGGCGACCGCGCGCCGTTGCGGGACAATTAGCGGAGCGCGAGGTTTGAGGAAACTTAAAGTTTTAGCGAGGTTTGAGGAAGCTTAAAGTTTTATTCATAAAAAAACAGACCGATGACTAAAAGAGCTCGAGAGGGTATTCCGAGAAAAAAAAATTAAGGAAAATTTTATTTTAAAAACTTTTTGAGAAAAAAAAAGAAAAAAAAACTTGTAAAAAAAAAACTAATTGTTAAAAAAAAATATTCATAAAAAAACATACCGATGACTCCAACAGTGCGAGAGGGTATTCCGAGGGGAAAAAAAGGAAAATTTTATTTTAAAAATTTTTTGAGGGAAAAAAAGAACGGGACGCTTAGCGGAGCGCGAGGTTTGAAGAAACTTAAAGTTTTATTCATAAAAAAACAGATCGATGACTTAAACAGCGCGAGAGGGTATTCCGAGGGGAAAAAAGTAAAGTTTTATTTTAAAAAATTTTTAAGAAAAAAAAAGGTTAAAAAAAAGGTAAAAAAAAAAGTCAATGTAAAAAAAAAAAAAAACAACCTCATTAAATGCCGGGTGAAAAAAGTCGGGTTGCATTAAATTTTTGCGGGCCGGGTAGGCTGCCTTTTGTATATATATAGTAATTAATACATGTTCATATGTTACTTATTGTTATTTTTCTTATGTATAATATATGCTCTATGCTCCTTGCATGATGTTGTTCCGTTTAGATTTTTAAGTTTGCTATGACTTATGAGCCTCGTGATGATGTGCATGCTATTAGTTGTTATCAGGGGCGGAGCCATGTACCAGGCAGGGGGGGCTGTTGCCCCCGATAAACTGGCGAATTTTTTTTTTTAGTGCAAAAATTGTATTTTTATGGCCTTATTTTTAGCTTGCCCCCATCCTAAATCTCAAATTGCCACCGGTAAGGCTGTTTAAATATAAAAAAACTACTAAAAGATCCTAAGAAATTGCTAAAAGCTACTAAAAAACTGCTAAAAAGCTACTAAAAAGCTGCGGTTTTTAGAGCTGTTTTCGGAGAAATTTTTTTTGCCCCCTATATGCCAAGATCCTGGCTCCGCCACTGGTTGTTATGGTTTTATATGTATCGGTTCTTTGCTATGTTTTCACAGTAGAAAACTTTTCTTGTTTTTCTTTAGTGTGTATTTTACGAAGGTATGTTTTCGACTCGTTTTGAGCAACACTTTATATTTATTCATCGTACTTGGTTATGTTATCATCTAGAGTTATTTGCCATTTTTTTTTACTTCTGCATGAATATAATTATTTTGATAGAAGCAAGGTAATTAACGCAGCCTGTAACTAATTTACGAATTACCTTATCGATTGTGTTCGTAGTATTATTGGGCTATTAGTTGTATGCTTTTTCTTTTAAGACATGCCACTAATGTAGACTAACACATGCCACACGAACATGCTTTTAAGTTGTTTGTACATTACCTAGCTGGCTAGCTACATGCGGTTACTATTTTTGATTATAGCATTACGTGATCTTAGATTGAAACATATAATATCTTACTTGATCATTAGGATATTAGAATATAATTGAATACGTTTGATCAATATAAATACTGGAGCTATGGACGTATTTGAACTAAATATAATTACATGCATGATGTAGTAACATGCTAACATGTAGTGACCAAAATTAATCGTGAACAAGCAAGATACCTCGCGCGTTGCGGCGAATCATTGTTTTTTTCGAATCGATTCCGAATTAATATTGAGTGGGAATGTGTTCGCGCATTACGGCGAGGCTGACTTGTAGGCAACACATGTATTTTATTTCACTGAGCATTTTCTTTAACAATCACGGAATTTGAATGAGTATTTATCGTTGGAGCGAGAGTATACGTTATTTATAGAGCGAACGACAATTAGTATGTATATAAATATAAATATGAATGTGAAATATGTTTCTAAGAGGGAACGGTGTAACGGCGAACCACTCTCGCCGAGGCTGAGGTGGCCCTTCGCCGCCCCTCGCCGGCCCTCGCCACCACACCTCCCCCCTCTTCGCCGGCCAATTCGTCACAAAACGACTTGAGTCGAACGTTGGAAAAAGTGGGGCCCCACCCAAAAAGAACCGTTGCATAACGTATAAATTTTTGTTTTTTATTAAAATTAATTTTTTTTATCTATATATATCCCATATTTTTTCATTTTAAACACACACAAATACATTCAATCTACATTTTATAAAAATGAGTGACTCAAGCTTTTCCGATTCGTCCGATCTCGACGACATAGCTGAGTACGAAATGATAATGGAGATTAACAACGAAGATCAAGATGAAGTTGAAGCTGTTCGAATGCGTAGATACATCAATCGTGAACGTGATGTCGCTGAAGAACGTTTAATGGCGGATTATTTTGGTCCACACCCAAAATATCCGGCGGAGTATTTTAGAAGACGATATCGCATGAACCGAGAACTATTTTTGGAAATCGTTCAAGGTATTGAAAATTACATTCAAACTGTTAATCCTCTACCCAAGCATTTTCAGTTTTTTACTATTCGATATGATTGCACGGGTTTAAAAAGTTTTAGTGTCATTATGAAATGCACATCTGCCATACGCCAATTGACGTACGGCACAACACCGGATGCATTAGATGAGTACTCGCAAATGGGGGAACATTGCGCACGCGACCTGTATAGATAATTTTTGTATTTGCGTTATGGATTTGTATCCAGCCCGAGTTTTAGAAAAACCTTACATTAGTGATATTCAAAACTTAACGCCGCAACTTAATAGGAATATTGGGTTCTAAGAATGCTTGGTAGTATTGATTGTATGCATTGGGAATGGGTTAATTGTCCGAAATCATGGCACGGCCAATATGGGAGAGGTGATAAAAAATACCCAACCATCATACTAGAAGCTGTTGCATCATATGATTTGTGAATTTGGCATGCATTTTTCAGGGTTGCAGGTGCCAATAATGATATAACTGTTCTGCATCATTCCCCATTGTTCGACGACCTTTTGGCTGACAACGAACCAGTGGCACCATATGTTTAAACGGGAGAACATTTGAAAGAGTTACTACCTTGCAGAGCGTTTTTACCCTCAATGTCATCGTTTGTTCAAATCATTCACTGTTGCACGCGATGAAAAAAACGCTATGTTTAAACGGCGTCAGGAAAGTGCCCGGAAAAATGTTGAAAGGGCATTTGGTGTCCTACAAGGACGATGGCGTATTATTGCTCAACCGGTGCGTGGTTGGACTGTGAACAAGCTACGAAGAATCATGTACACGTGCATCATATTGCATAACATGATTTTGAAAAATCAAAGGTATGCGATATCCGAAGTGGGTGAAATTTACATCTGTCCACAACAAAATATATTAAGGACATGGGTCGAGCGATGTGCAATCCGCAAGAGGAAAGCAAAAGAACTTCGAGATAAACAAACACATTCAAGGCTTCAACGGAGTCTCATTGAGCATGTCTGGGCACTACATCAACCATGAATTTCTATTTCCGTATTGTATTTTCTATTTCCGTATTTGTAATTTTATTTTAATGAAATGAATTTTTATTTGTGTGGAAAATGGAAAAGAAAATAAAATTATGAGTGGGTGGGGCCCAAATGAAGATGAGAGAGAAATGTCATGAGTGAAGAGGTGTTTTTGTGTGTTGTGTTAAAATGAGGTGGCGCTGAGCTGGCAGCAATGTGGCCCAAATGAAGAGGCTTTGCCTCTTCACTATACCCTTTGCTCTAAGGGTGCGTTTGGTTTGTAAAGGGGTTTGGAATTGTATTTAAATTTGGTATTGATTTGAAAGAAAAGTATGAGAGAGAAAAGAAAAGATAGTATAAAATGTTGTTTGTTTTATGAGATATATTTTGGAATGGTTTTAAAATTAAATATTATTATATACAATACTAGACTATAGACCTGCGGGTTTCGCGGGTGACAATAATTTTTTTTTAATATAAGTAGGATAAAGTTTATAACGATAAAAAATGGTAATTTAAAATGTTTTTATATGTTTTTAACATGTTTTTATTTGGTTATTTCTCATTCTTCGCATTTTATTTTTATTTCTCATTTGATTCTTATTAATGCTACATGTTAAATCACGAAACAACATGCATAATTAAGTATAATTTTGTCTTATTATCCTAATGTGTATTAAAAAGACGTTAAAGGAATTAATGACTGAAATGTCAACTCTATAGATTTTATGTTTTGCAAATTGCATACTGATGATACCTACATATAAAATTTCATACGTTAACTAATTATGTGAACAAACAAATTATTATTGATATTAGTTTAAAAAAATCACACGTTTAAAATATTGTACTACCTCCGTCCTACATTAAGTGTCCAATTTGAATTTTTTAAGTTTTTTTTCTTCAACATTGACCTTAATTATTTCTTTTTATGTTATATGATACTTGATGCAAAACATATGAGTGAATAGAGTTTTGAATGTGTTTTTCATTAGTATAATTTTTATTAAGAATTATATAATACAAATAAAAATATTTACGGTCAAAGTTGATAAAAAAAGATTTCAAAAAATCAAACTGGACACTTAACGTGGATACATGGATTGATTTAGTATATCTTTGATTGTATAAGGGGTTATTTGAAAATAATAAAAAAGAATCATAACGCAAAAAGGGGCATCTAGAAAGCAAATGCAAAGGCAAACTGACAAGTGATTAATGACGTTAGATTATGACCTCACATGTTGCATTCAAAAACTTTTTCTTTTATTATATATAAAGATTGGTTATTTTATTACTACAATGTAGTTATTAACTATTGATTTCTTTATCTAATAAATGATCAAAGACCTACGTATACAGTCATATTAGTAAAATGATGAATTGTTTGAAGATAAAGAAAAAAGGTGACTGCCAAATATGAGTTTTAATAAATTATAAATATATAATGAAAAAAAGACTAATGGCATGTAAAACCTGACCCATCAAGTTTCTTTCATGCAATCCTATATCTATGCCTATGAATCACTATTTCAAAACCCATATACTTAAAACAAATAGCTTTTATTTCTTTCAAATCATTCCTTTAAATCCACACCCTCACACCAAACACACCCTAAGTGAAGACTTGTAAAAAAGATATGACCCGGATTGTGATGTTTAATTACCATTATTGTACAAGTAGCAATAATCTTAAAAATTAAAATTATTACGGAGTAACAATATTTGGTGCCAGAAGTAAACCAAAAGTATTAAACCTAAAAAATACTACAAAAGCCCTGATAACAGGACCGTTGAGGACTCGGGTTACAGATTTACGAGTCACGGATAATACAAACCCACGAAGTACTCGATTGACCTTGACAACGATTTAAATTCGTAAGCATATTCTTGATTCATCTTAAATCTGCGTTTTTTGCTGGTCCATAGACCATAGTCATCCATTGTTGACACATCAATTCATCTAAATGAGAGTGCGTATTTTTTAATTAAGTGAACCATTTTACTGAAAATTCAATAAGTTGTTTCCTTAAAATCTTTATGATAATGGTTCAGGGTTCATGTCTAAACATGAAACATATGTAGTGTTTCTGTGAGGCAAACCTTTATAGAAAATAGTCGTATTTATTAAAAACTTAAAAAAGTTCAAAAATTAAAAAAATTAAGAACTTAAAAATTTACAAAATAAGTAATTTTTTTTATCAAAATACCATTACTTATAAAAGGCAATACACATAAACAAGGTTGGATCAGTTGGAAAAACCCCTCCTCAGGAGACAAAGTTCAAGAGTTTGATCATCACTCCCTGAAAGGCCGGAGGTCCTCTGGAAGCAACCTCTCTACCTTCAGGTAGGGGTAAGATTGTCGACATTTCCTCCTACATACCTTGTGAAAGACAGGATTGGATAAACGTTGAAAGTTTTTATTTATTTATAAAAGGCAATACAATATATTAAATTTTTAAATTTTTAATTACGATTTAATACACGAACTTTCTTCAATCTCACTTATACTCATACATACAAAATAAATACGCACACAAACAAATTGACGTTATTATTACACGATCGCCACTATACGCGGGTATTCGTCTGTTATACATTACATAAATAAAATTAGTATGAAGCTACATATTACAATAAAACATTCCTTCAACATTGTGATCTACACGACTGCTTGAGTGCTTTCATATTTGTGGTTTCATCATAGGAGCAAGAAATGTAATTCTAGTTGTTTAGAGTGGTTGGATGATCACATATCCTCGTGTTATAATGTGTAGCATCTTGTATCTTTTGCTAGCTACTTGCTACTTTTGTTCTTAATATAATGACACTAAAGAAAACAATGACTTTATCTAACGATTCCAACTAAACATGACCCTAACAACTTGAACGACCACCCTACCACATAATTTTATCTATAGTTCAGGATGTTTGTCTACTCTTCCAAATGAATTATATGGTATTGGGGTGTTTGTTTTTGGCTTATATGTGGGCTAATGAGCTTATTTGATTTCGGCTTATATTTCATAAGCCTCAAATTTTCGGCTTATTTTGAGACTTGTGGGCTTATATAAGTTTATTGCGATATGATAAACTTATATAAGCCATAAATCTCACAATTAATAAGCTAGAAAATTAGGCTTAAGAAATATAAGCCAAAATCAAATAAGCCATAAGCCCATATATAAGCCGAAACAAACTCCCCCCAATTAGGTTTTCTAGATTAGGAAATTTGATGAAAGGTGCTTCACTATACACTCTTTCTCATACCTAAGTGCTTTATAAATGCACTCTTTAATTTTTCATATTTAAAATAAAAAAAATACTAAGACTACTTTTTCTCTCTCCATGTCATGCATAAGGAACTTAAAACTGACAAGATCTTCTTAAAAATCTATCGTTATAGTCTCAACGATGTCCCACGATATGAAAAAGATACGTTTTGAACATAATCGATAACATCAAGATACCGATCGATGCATTACGACAGGTACTGCGACATCTTGTAATGGTATACTTAATGCTATTTACTTCAAACGTCACTTCATTTTTAGAAACCGATATATCGATAATTTTTTGGATAACAAATTTTCCTATAAATACAGTTATTGCGTTGGGGTTTTATTCTTCCATACAATCTCTATACATTGGCCAAGTAATAACACTTATGCCAATCTCTATACAAATTTTAATAAACATCCATTCAGATCATCGTCATAAAACTATGTTTGGATCTGTTATGGTCTCAAACTAGGCATTCATCACTTTATGCTAGATTTGACTGTATCTGACTCGAAACCTCGAGGTCTTCATCACTTTACGCCATGAGGACCCAGGCTGTGTACCCTAATAACGTTTTATGATAATTCACATTTTCAGGTCATTTTACGTCAATAAACTCAAAACTATTTACTTTGAACATTTACGTGTTTACTTTTAATTATAACCGTTATGTTAAATCGCTTAAACTAAAAAATAACTCTAAACGTAAACCGGCATTAAACAAATATAAGTCAAATATGTGTTATATAACTATTACGGAGATAATTTATAAATTTTCATATTTTATTTTGCAAGTTTTACGTAAAACGCTTACGTTTTGCATTATGAACTTTCATGCATGCATGTAAACCATACCACCTTTACCAATACCCTTAATACTTATAAACTATCAAAATAATTATTTTTCCCTTCCCCTTATACTCATATAAACCGGCCCCAAAAATAAATATATACCAAATAATATCAATGTCTAGTTACAAGATATTTTACAACTTGTCACATAAGTCTACCAACTTCCTTTTACACAAACCAACCCAAGACTTTCTTTCCCTTTTTCCTTGCTCTTTTACACGCATAAGACCACCCATCCCTTACCTTCATTTATGTTTTTGGTCTCTTTGTCCCTTGACATTATTGCCTAGTCTTGCATACTTTGCTTTTATATAACAAACACTTCATTTCTTCCTCATTTACCATAACCGAAAACACATAAATACTCTCTATTTTCCTTCAAAATTTTGGCACCCCTAGTGCAAGAACAGGAGCATTTTCAAACTTTAGTGTAAGGTTTTCAAGAAGTTTAAGGTGTTGGTTTTGGAAGCTAGGATTTACAAACACTAGTTAAGGTTTTATAGTGATAGTTTTGGGGTTTGATTTAGGTGTTAATATAACCAATCTATCCATACTTCATCTCCAAGGTCTCATCATCTTTCTCTTACATTTATTTTTGATATTTTGTTATAAACATCTCACTTATCATGTTATATCACCAACTAGTTATGTTTTAAATGATTTATAAAGAAAACAAGAACAATACTTATATATCTAATTACTTGCAAGAAAGTGTTAAATAAATTATATCTTCAATATTAAAGAGCAGGATTGTTTCCCCAATGCATCTTAATTTAATGCCAAAACCCCGACCCGGCTTATCCGTTCGACCCGCCTTATCCTGGGTTAAACTATTCTTTATATGAGACATGAGATACGTGTCTTCTCCTGTCTTCTCCAAATCATCTCAACAGATATGACTCAGATCTTCTTCCTTCACCCAAACAAAACCCACTATAATGTTGGTGTACTTCTCTCTCTCTCTCTCTCTCTCTCTCACATATTTCTCTCTCTAATTCTAGATGCATCAGCCACAAACTTGACACAAGTTCTACACACATCCATCACTATTCAAAAGAGGGAATTCAAACATGATGAGGAAGGAACAAGATGGGATCGGTCTGTAATTTCTATAAGCACAAAAAGGTACTATTATATACTCCTATTTCTTTTAAATTGAACAATTATTATAACTTATACATTTCAGCCTTTTTATAAATTTTTAATGGTTTTTATAAATTAAGGCTTTGTCATAATTTTGGGTTTTTTTTGTAGTTCTTATGGAGAGAAGATGAAAAGAATGATGAGATTGATATAAAAGGCTTTAGGTATATAAAAGGATTAGATTCATGTGTTTCTTCAATCCAGAATCGAGATTACTTATTGACAGGTATACGTTTTGCCTTATTATAGATGTGAAATTAGGAAAGTGTGAATATAAGATTGATAATTAACCAGGATGGATAAGTAAGCTATGATTATTATAAGTTTGGGTCTATTGAAACACTTGGAAGTCCATATGCGTTTTGAAATAAGAGAAAACATATAATGCAGTGTAGGTGATAGTGTTTGGATTTACTTATGCTGTGAAGAAAGATGATAAGTGTACAAAAAGTGTATTGGATATTTTGTTTTAGTAAATTCTTACAAGTGAAATAAGCTAATATTAGACAACCGTTTTATGTCGTTGTTGTATGGAGTTTAAAACAGTGTTTGGATTGGGTTTTGTAACCGAATGCGTGAAGTGCAATGATCATTTTCTATTGTTTGGAAAGACATATTCTAACTTTTACTAAAATTGGCATAGGGTTGAAGAAATAACTCGAATAAAGTTGAGCTGGTGTTATATGCAGATTTCATTTGGGTTTCGGCTGCAACAAACGAAACATCTGCCACAAAACTACAGACCCTGCGATGACCAAACGCCCATGAAATCGCGTCGTTAAAGTCACTTAGGCACTTGCCATATTTTAGCCATATGGTAAGGCACACAAGGTATAAGAGTCGACAACTCTAATATTTTTGGGTAAAGTTCTTATCTGCTTTCTTTGGTCTGACACACTGTTTCTCTTGCAGGTCAATCTTCTTCTGCGTCCCATAAACAAACTGTTACAACACAACACTTGAATACTGATTGGGATACGAAGCAACAAGGTTTTCTAATGAGAACGCCATGTACGACAACTGTCCGACCTTTAGGTACTTTTCAACGTGATTATCTCGATGGATCCTTGGCCCTCCCATAAAGCGTAAGCATCAGGAAAATGTCTTGCATGTGCTTCAGATTGTTACGGTAATTTCTTGATCCGTATGTTTGCAACTCAATGTTTCCTAGCCATATTTATTATAAAAGCTGTTATAACTAAAGAGTCGTTTAGATGTAAGAATTGGTAGGGATTACACGCTAAGTGAACAAGAAAGATCATGTATATAGGTATAACGTAACGTGGTGATTTGAGTTGTGAAAATCATTTTTTCTGCACGAGCATTTGAAAATTCAGATTATCTTAGGGTGCACTTTTTTAAAAGAACGGCATTGAACGCGTGAATTCTGAGTAATATTTATGTCTCCCATTTGTTAGGAAAATCGCGTAACACCGGGAGGGATGCGTAGTAGGTCAAAAGATAAAACGGGAAATTTTTTGTAACAATGAAATGGGCCAAGATGATCTTAAGCATTTTGCGCCAAAACCTTAGCATTTTGCGCCAAAACCTTTTAGATTTCTTTTTATGTGTAATTATTATATATTTTTTTCTGATACTCTTTGCAGCTAAATGCAACAAATCGGATGCACTAATGCAGTTTATTAAATTTTTTCCCTTTCTATCAGGTTGTATTCAAGTGTGTGGATGCTACAATAAGAGGACATATTGTTGATGGCCATATGCAACAAGGATTTGTGGGTACCTTATTCAGCCATGACAGGAAGACTGAACATTTGGGATCAAACGGTGTAGGAACTCGAGGTGAATAACATTCTTTTAATTCTTTTTCTCTCACATTTATTTGAGTTTATACGTTAAGATTATGTTTTTCCTATTCTCTGGTCAGTTCATCAACGTATATCTTTATCTGTTTCTACACATGTTATAGTACATAAGAGTTTATTCATGATTATATGAATAACGCGAGGTTATCAACAAGCCATAAATTAAATGACATAAAATGAATTGAAGAGAGATTATAAAAGCCTAACAATGTAGCAAATGAAACGTACATTATTTAAAAACTATAGGAGTACATATTAAATAATACTGAACATGAGAAACCGACCCATTGGAGACCAAGTGTCAGGTCATGAGTAACATTTGTCTAGAAAGCATTTGAAAGTGGATCTACTACCGAATCTGGCCAAGTTCTTGTTGGATCGTAATGTTCAAACGCAATCAAAATATACCAAATGTAAAGATTTTCATATAAACTAATCTGTCATCATCATTTCTGTTTACAATCGATTACTTATTTATACAAATGAAAGGGTGCGTCTAAAAGTTGTGTCGGTTCGATTTGAACCATTGTGACCCTTGAAAAAACAGTTATTTAACTGCTTTTGTAACCGTCATTGTAACTGCCTTTTGTTGGCGGGTTTGTGATTATCCGGTTACTTGGGTTTCGGCCCAATATTCTCCTCCCTAATCACAAACTTTGCTGCATAGGTCTTTCAGTCCGATGAGTTGTCTCATGGTTAAGAATTTGATCTTCGGGAGTGCTTTTGTAAGTATGTCCGCTTTCTGATATTCTCTGCTTACGAATTCGACTTGTATGTCTTCTCTTTCAACGCATTCTCTTATGAAGTGGTATTTTGTGTCGATGTGTATGCTTCTTCCATGAAATACTGGATTCTTCATAAGTGCTATAGTAGACTTGTTGTCAACCTGTATTGTAACTTTCTCTTCTTGAGAATGTGTAAGCTTGCTTAGTAGTCTTTTTAACCATAATGCTTGTGTTGCTGCTGCAGTTGCTGCGATGAATTCTGATTCACATGATAATAGTGCTATAGTGGCTTGTTTTTGTGTACTCCTGCTGATTGGTGATTCACCATAGTAAAATATTATGCCGGCAGTTCCTTTTCCTTCTTGAGTGTTGACTCCGTAGCTATTGTCGCTGAATCCATGTATCTTGTTTTCCTCCGTTATGCTTGTAGGTGATTCCATAATCCTTCATTCCTTTTACATAGCGTAATACTTATCTTATAGCCTTCATATGTTGCTCTCATGGTTCTTGCATAAAACGACTAAGTAATCCTACAGAATAACTTAAGTCAGGTCTTGTGTGAAGCAAATATCTTAAGCATCCAATTAAGCTTCGATATTCGGTTACGTTGACCATTGTTCCTTCCGTGATCTTTGTTAGTCTTATTCCTGGATCCATTGGTATCAATGTCTCGTTGTAGTCTATCATTCCAACTTCCTTTAGGATTTTGTTCGCGTAGGCGGATTGCCTTATTGATAAGTCACCTTCAGTTTGTGTGACTTCTATTCCTAGATAGTAAGCTAATAATCCTAGATCACTCATTTTGAATTTTTCTTCCATTTGAGCTTTGAAATTGTCGATCTCTTTTTTAGCTGTGCCGGTAATGATTAGATCATCCACATAGACTCCTATTAGTAGTGTTGAGTCTTTTGATGTCTTGGTGTAGATAGCTTGCTCTAGTG
>BQNB010052632.1:17653-40396 GCA_026074375.1 Tanacetum coccineum
AACAAGTTCACCGGAAGCAAATTATTATGATAATACCTCAGTTGAGAATATTATATTTTGGTATTTTACCAATTTGTGAATTTTATTTTCTTTTTTTTATGGACAATGTTTTTATATTTTTGGTTTTTTCTTTGGTTTTTATCTGATAATTATACTAAAAGAAATGAAAAATATTTTTGTACTTTTTATGTTTTTATAAAATAAAATATTCACAATTTCAAAAACAATTGATCAAACGTAACGATAGTCGGCTTCACAGCCTCCCCGGCAGCGGCGCCAAAAATTGATTGGTAGTTTTTATACTATATATATAATATACAATAAAATATATAAAATATATTTTAGTCTAAAAATCAACAAGATCAATGATACCGAGAAGTAGTATAGAATGTTCCCGGGTCGTTTATCCCCAACGAGGCTGGACTGGAGAATCGATACAGTCGAAGATTTGAGTTTGAATGAAGGAATTGATTTGGGAGAGTGAAAAAGTCAAATTAAACAATAACGAATAAAAACGTTTAAGAAAAACCTAAAAATTATGAATTTAAGCTAAAAAACGAAAGCACGAATCCCGAACAAAGGGGGAAAAACCTAAAATCTTTAAAAATAACCCTATGAAGAAATTTTTACTTCTAAACTACTCTACGGGACACATAACGAAGATGAAAAAGGACTAGACCGAAAAAACGGAGTTTCGTTTACCACAAAAAAACGAGTCAAAAACAAAATTCCGCACCCGACCGTTCATTAAAAATAAAAATTTGTAAAAATAGACCCTACCTAAAATTTTATATTTTTTCCCTACAAACTAGGATGAATAAAAGAATTTATAAAAAAGCAAAATATTTTTTTGATAATTTTTATATTTATTATGAATTAAATAAACTTTTAACTAAATTAAATTAAAAAAAAATACTAAACGATTACTAAAAATTCTGAAAAATTTACAAAAAATACTAGGCTTTATAAAGTACCTACGAAAAATAAGAGACACCAAACAGCTTATGCAATAAGCCCCGAAAATAAGCTAAACAGCTTATGGGCTTATAAGGTCAAAATGACCTTAAATACTAAGCACCTTGGGTCTTTAACGAAAAAGACCCAAGGGCGCAGTGGTAAGTGGTGTTGTGTAAAAGGGGATGTATCGCTTGGTCCCGGGTTCGAGTCTTGCTCACCCGGACCAAGTGTCTTCCCCTTTTTTTTTTTTTGAAAACTCAAAGAAGCAAAGTTGTTAAGCTCGTGGGGCTTAACAACTTTGTCAACTAGAGCTTTTGCTGAAAACCAATAAATAAGCTTAAAAATAAGCTTGAACTTGACAGAAATGGCTTATTTGGACTTAAAGGCAAAAAAATGCTAAGTCCTTTTGGACTTGAGGTCGAATTAAGCTAAGACAAGGAACTAGATAAGCTAAAAGGGTAAACTTAACCTAAATAAGCTACAAAAAGTGAAAAGCTTAAACTAAATAAGCTGGGACAAAAGCTTAATGACAGAAATGCTTAAAACAAGCTTAAAAGGGCAAAAATGCTTAAGACTTGAACAAATAAGCTAGAAAAAGGAACATTGGCAAACTCAGCTTATTGCTCAACCAAATAAGCTATAAGGAACACAAATGAGCTTATGAAGTAAGCTCAATAAGCCCAAGAGGTGGCTTAACATCCACAACAGTACTAACTAAGGAGTTAGTACTGTTGGTGGAAATGTGGGGCAACAAAGAGCTTAATAAGCTAAAAAAAAGGGAAATAAGCACACTAAATATCTAACCTAACCTAAAAAGCTCTTAGGAAACAATTTGAGCTTATGGAATAAGCTCAATAAGCTAAAATCAAAAATTAAGCAATCCCTCAGGCTAAGGGGCTCAAAAACAGCCAAAGGGCATGTTTGGGCTTAAAATTAAGCACACAAATAAGCTTACTAAAGTCTGAAACTTTGAGGGCTTATCTAGGAGCTTATAGACTCTTAAAATAAGCCAAAAACTTAGGATTAAGTGTGCTTAATGGCTGAGAACAATAAGCCTAAAGTTCCCCCTTTGCACCAGGGGAGCTTTATGGCAAAGCTCAAGGGCTTATTTGACAGCTTTTTTTAAGCTGTCAAATAAGCTCTAAAATCACAAATAAGCTCAAACAGATTGAGTGCTATAGCCAAAGGGCTTGTGCACCAATTTTGAGCTTTTGAAAATTAATTTTACTTGCTTATTTTTGTGAATGAAAAAGGGCTTTTGGGTTGTTAGAAACTGTGACAAAAAAACTTGGTGGTTTTGACTTATAAAGTCAAAAGAACAAAAGCTCTTGACAGCCTTTTTAGACACACAAAACACACCTTTTTTTTTAACCTTAAACTTAAACCACAAGTGCTTAATCAAATAACTTAAATCAACTAAATGACCTTAACCCAAAGCCAAAACCCTTTTGACCCGTTTTTACCCTTGTGCCAAACACCCCTTTACTTTAAAACTGTCAAACCAATAGTGACTTTAAAATCTATTTTAACACTAAAACTTTTAAAACTTTTTATCTACTCTTACTTATTTTGACCTACTTAAACTATTTTAACACTAAAACTACTATATATGACAGAATTAAGAAACTTGATTTCTAAATGGATTTAAACTACAAAAACTTACAGCATTTGCATATCTAAGCTAACTAAGCTAAAATGAACAAGTTTTAAGCACACAAAGAAAACAAAGCAATAAGCTAAAGAGTTAAGCTAAATTAAAGCTAAAATTCAAAATAGGAAATCACACCTTTTGAATGGTAGTCTCTGACACAAGCCACTCTATCTGAGTGAGTGGCTTAAGAACACAGACCTAAATGGCTCCCTAGCCTCTAGACCTCAGCTTAAAACTCAATAAGCTGTAAAAAGCTTATTACTCCTTGAACTTCCAAAATGAGCTTAATTTGAATTCAAATGAAAACTTTTAAACTAAATGAGCTAAAAACAGTATTTAAAAAACTTTTACAAAGTTTAAAACTGAATTTGAGCTTAATGACAAGAATAAGCTCAAAAGAGCTTATTTAGAGCTTATTTGATGAAAATCACTTCAAATTGAAATAAGAGAACACAAGAAGCTTGTAAACTGATTGTTATTGCTAAAGTGATGAAGTACAAGAGGAAAGAACAACAGTACAAGAGCTTAAAGCTATTTTAAAAAAAACTTGAAAGTAAAATGCTTAATATTACAAAAAAAACTACAAACTGAAATTAAAACTTGCTGCTTTGTTCTTCTGTCTTCTACAGCTTTTATAGTGAGTTCTTGTGTTAGTTGTGTGAGAGGGGGAAAGCAAACACATGCTATTAGCTTCCTCCAATTCATCAAAATTCACATCTTGGCCGTTCGAACAAGAAGGTGCTGTGGGAGGGTGTGGGATTGGCAATTACTTGCTAATCTCCAGGCTGGGGAGAAAGGTATGTCTAGTGGAGGAGGGGGGATGTATGATTGTCCTATGGAGACCAGGAGTGGCGTTGAATGGTATTACTCGTGTGGTAAGAAAATAGGGGTTGTATCGTAAACCCCGATGTGATGTTTTGGAGGGAAGAGATAAACGAGCAGGGAGGAAAGACGGTCTTAAGGTTAGTAAGATGGGTGTTGGTTTGTAGGATTTTGGGACGTTTGGCCCTTGATGCGATCTTATACCTGTTTGCTGATACATCTCCGTCATCCATTTTATGATGGGTTAGTTATAAACTTGGGGACCTTGGCATATTCGAAGTCCCTCAGAGTTTATAAGAACCTTCTTTGTCAAGGTCGTCTATGTGGTGTTACATGTTTGGGGTGTCTTTAGGGCTGTGATATGCCCCCCCACATTGTTACTTTGAGGTGAATTGCACTAATCGGCCCTTTGTCTTCTTTATTTCTTCTTTTCTCTTATAAATATAAGGTTTAAGGGATTTGGAAATTTCAACCTTAAAACTTAATATTTCTTGTTTTGTTGACTTTTTGGCTTCGGGCTTGATCTTTGGGTTGACTTTGACTATGTGACAGTTGGACTTCTTAATGTTGCTTTTTGAGCTTGATTGACTTTACGGGCTTCGATTTGGCTTGTCTTTTCATCAGTCTGTTCCTATTCCGAGTCCCGTTTGTCGGTTTTGGCTTTGTTGTTTCGTCCTTTTCATTAGGTGATTAGTTATCTGATGTCGATAATACTAATTATTAACAAACAAGCAATTTTATATTGGCGATATTTTGTAAGTCCGTTTTTTGGTTATTTTAGTTGTTTTTAAAGTAAAAGGTATGTGTAATTTAAGCACATACAATGTAATAATTAAATGAGTTGTAATGATCAGCGTCATGGATATGGTTTAATGGATGTAACGGGACGACCTTATTTGTATGGACATTACTAGATAGTTAAAATTTACTTGAAACTCCTCGAGGGGTTTAAATGCTAATGTATAATGTAAAGAATTATGTCTAGAGAAAAAATATGCTAATTATGTGTTTTGAACAGTCGGATCGTCGAATGTGGGGTATTAATTGTGCTGAAGAGTGTATTTGTTAAAGGAAGGCTATTAGAAGAAATGATTATTGTTATTGTCTGCATGGCATTGTGATAGATATTAGAGATGAAGAATCCAGGATCTGAATATGTTATCATTGCAGTGTATGTTGTGTTGAGTTAGAAGTGATAATTGGAACACCTTATGATGAACTTCGACCTAAGGCGATTGATGTGCTTAGAAAGGTGAGAGGCAAGATTGAGAAATAACAGAAGGCATATTTTGAAAGACAAATTTTGTCTTGGCCGTTACCAAAAATTTTATATGGAAAAATATCACATTCACACTAAAGCACTCCAGATGGTTGTTAAGGGACACTTTTGATGTAAAGAAGGGACCCATGTTTCGAACTCTAGCGTTGTTGATGAGGTATTTCTGGTATATGATGTATCACTACATATTTAAGTGTTTATCGAGGCTTCAATGTTTCTTGTCTCGATGCTATACAGCGATCCTTGATCATTTATTACATTTTCTTTAAACTTATTAGCAAGATATAGCTCATGTCCTACGAGGAGGCACTGGAATTGAGTAAAACATATATTTCGATATCTTCAAGATGTAGGATATATGTCTGACCCTCATAATGGTAGATCTCAAACTAGGTATGTACTCACAAGTGGAGGAACTGCAATCTCATGGCGTTCGGTAAAGCAAACAATCATGACAACTTCATCTAACCATGCAGAAATTCTGGCAATCCACGAAGAAAGTCAAGATTGTGTTTGGTTAAGAAATGTGACACAACACATACGTAGATCCTGCGGTATTTTTTTAGAGAATGAGGCACCAACAGTTTTGTATGAAGATAATGCAGCATGCATTGCTCAACTTAAGGAAGGTTATATTAAGGGCGATAAGACCAAACATATTTTTCCGAAGTATTTTTTACTCATGACTTACAAAAGAATGGTGATATTATTGTTCAAAAAGTTCATTCAAGCGACAATTTAGCGGATCTATTTACCAAGGCACTTCCTACTTTAACTTTTAGGAAACTAAGTCACAACATTGGAATGCGCCAACTCAAAGATCTCAAGTGATATTTTCATCAGAGGGAGATAATACGCGCTGCACTCTTTTTCCCTTAGTCATGGTTTTATCCCACTGGGTTTTCCTGGCAAGGTTTTTAATGAGGCAGAATTCTTAAAGCATATTAATGGACATCCAAGAGGGAGTGTTATGGATAAATATAGAATGGATGTCCATATCTATTAATATTGATAGTTATCTTAATTAGAGTATTATATCTTCTAGAATATAGAGTATTATAATCATTAGAATATTGAAAAACCCACAGAAGATCACATCACTAAACTCATATAGTCCTCTCTCAGAATGCACATTAAAAGTTTGTCGTGATAAATCAAGTGAATAAATACATCCTCTACATATGTTTTTCGCAAACCATACGTCATACATCTCCTTAAAGTATAACATCGTACTTAGTACAAGTATAGTCGTTAACCAACAAGACATGTATGACCACGCTACGAAAATTTAAATAGTTCATCAACATTTAGAATGGACATATCTAGATCGCTTTTAGTGTCTCTATCATCTTTATAAATCAAAGGAGTCTTTCTAACATCATGTGACCTCATAAACATGAGAGTTGTTTATCCATATAAAGATATAACTTTGTCTTTGATGATACACATAGAAATTCACCTTAGAAGTTAATTTCTAACTAAGACAAACATGTCATGTTTCAAAATCAATTTCAATAGCATTTAATTCAATATTTACGAATTATAAAATCAAATTTTATAAAACTTAAAACATATCCAAATCCATATCTTTTTATAAAGTATCATATTCAAAATTCTTTATTCGGCACACCAATGAGATTATAACACATATATCCAAAACATAATTAATTCAATACAGTCAAGTAGTATTCTCGAGAACTTTTCTTGTACGCTTTAAGCATTAATACTTCACTAGCATGCTTCATGCATTTTATATCCTATAGTAAAATTTCAACATCACATGAGCTCTATTCATTTATCTTTTAGACGCATATCTATTACTTATTATATTGCCAGACTTATAAAATATTAATGCATTATTTGATCCACCACATGAGAACATGTCTCCTTCGTGAAGTAAACCATACTCTTCGTATTTAACGTGTGTGCCCCCAATAGGCTCACGTATTTCTAACGTATAACTTGCGGAACCGATTACCATATTCCAACAGCTTCCTTGATCCACACCATGATTATAGCACTATTTATTTATTTACATAATCATTACCTTGGCCATTATTATATGTAATACTATCGACGTCGATTCATTACTTTTCGATTCCATATTCTACTAGACATTATATCATTTATTGAGATCTCATAGTTTTTCACGTACCCGGGGTTTTTCAATTACCTTCATGTCTAGTGTCTCTTTGAGTGTTATGGGGTCTTTATTACCTCGATTCGACCATCTTAACTTTCTTGCTCTATTTTATCCATTCATTCGAGGATTTTAATTGGAATCGATTAGTCTATCACGTTACATACGTGCCATAGACTCACTACCATTTTATGGTTCTTACTACTGGGGCAAACATTGTAATTGGAGCATTAACAACGTATATATGATCTAGTCACTTCATTTAGGCCACTTAACTTGTTTGGCAATTACTAGATCTGGAATATAAATTGTCTCTTGAACTTCAAGTTCATATTCATTATTGTAAGGATTAACATTTGTATTATCTTAATTCATTCCAAATTCCTCGCTGCTCATTCCCCCCTGAATGAATTATCAATCTCAACGTCCCATTTTATGCGTTGTGGTGGATTTACTATGATATATATCACACATTTACAATATCTCACATGGGAACTATATGGTTTGTGACCAAAAACCATTATAACTGGGAGGATTCATTATAAATTTTTGGCAAGATGTGAATTCATATGTTATAACATGCCCCATAAACTAAAACTTTTGTTCTTAAAATTATTGGCTTTGCAATCAACTGAAGACGTTTTATAAACGTTTTAACAAAAGCAATTCACGTATGAACATGGGCTACCTTTAAGTTCAACACTTATTCCAATAATCGCCCAATACTTAGAAGTATTCACCACCATTCTCAATAATTTTATTTGGAAAACCATACTCACATCGAGCCACTAATCACACCAACTTTAAGTTGTGTATTTAATGATCATTTTGACGATGCATCGATTTTAAAACTCAAAATGATCCACATGACGGATGTATAGACCTACATATATCCCCCTTATATTATTTCTAAAATTTTATCGGACAAAGTCCTTACTTTAATTTGGTGATGATAGATGAACAATTAACTTCCAATGAGAACAATGGTTCTTTTATATTTTCACATCATCATTGACGCGGGATGGTCAGCCGATCATGCCAATTGATACAACAATCTGGCTCATAAATTTATAATTTATGACCACATGTTCTTCAATTGCACATTTTTATATAAAAGTCGAATAATATAGAGAACTCATTTCTCCGATTAACTCTTTATGTCTTTTCCACAGTTTAATATAATATTCACATTAGTCTATAAGATTATCAAATGACATAACACAATCTATACTAAAGTATGTCATTAATCAAGTGTTTTACAAACAATAGAAATCTCATGAGAAATAAGTCACACATATATAATAATAAAGTGGATATCGCAATATAAGTTAACTAAGATAACTAATTCTTATTTTTAATAGCTCTGTTGTTCTTTGACAATCTTGACGACAATATTGCAAACTTCAGGATAGTTATTTACTTATATACGAAACCTTACACAAAAATATGCTCATATTTAACTTTTACTACCATTGCAAGCAAACCACACGTCCACACATATAGAAGCAATAGCATATATCCCTAAACCATATCTTACAATAGTGAGATACTAATGTGCCTCCATCGAGCTTTAAATTTATAAACAATAATTACCGGTTTAACTAGGGACACATTCAGGCAAGTATACCCTAGTCATTTGTAGTATAGTAATTGGTAAATCAAGGTCGTCCCAAGAGATTTGGTTGCACGCAAGTGTTGTTCGTTAGTCTAAGCAAGTAACAAGACGGTAGTTATGATTGTCACGGATCAAACCACCTATAGAAGCAATACGAGAATAAGCACACAAGGAACATACATGTTTGGACAAATGATCACATGGATATTAGGATGTTTTGTTTGGAAAACATATTATTATTGATAATCCTTTCGACCTATAAAACCAATAACAATAGTTTAATGTCTTATAAATTAATTATACATAAGTCTCAATCAAGTGGTCATATCATGAGCCTTATGCCTAACCAACAACAACAAAGAATCCTTTCGACCTATAGACTTTGATGTTATCAATCGTTAAGTTTCATTTACTTGAAAGATGATTAGAGCACACATATTCAAAAGACTCCTTTCGACATTAATCTTAATTAAACCTTTACTTAGTATGTTTATTAATCCTCTTGCACAATTGTCATAAAGCACAAGACCAAATCATTTGTCAATTAATGAATTGAAATCAACCACTATTAAGAATCCTCTCGACCTATAGACTCAACAATGATTAACCAAAACAATAAACAAGAACAAGATCCATTAATTTAACTGAATATGATTTTATCATCATAATCCAAACAAACACTAATTAAGAATCCAAACATCCCTTTATCACAAGTTCTCATGTGAACCAAACAAGTATTAAGACATAATTCATAACATCAACCAAATCACAAAACATATAAATCACCACAAACATAAACATAAACATGATTAAATATTAAAGAAGAAGTTACCAAACATTAAAGTTCAACGTATGAAAGTTTATAACCATAAGAACAACCAAAATACAATTCCTCCTACCCAAAACCTTTATGGAATCACCTTAGGATTGCGAGTGTATGCCCTTGAGGTGTTTAGAAATAAGGATTGTTGGAGACCGGATTGTTTATGGATCTAGGGTTTCTTCTCTAACTCGTTCATGGATTATGGGATGTAAGTGGCGACTAAACTAACCAAACGAACCCCCCAACACTTCTAGAAACGTGTGGGGGTGGTAGGATAGAGAGGTGTGAGTTGTGGTGGAGGTAGATATGGAGAAAGTATGGAAGATTGTTGTTTTTATGATGAAAACTAGGTGTAAGATCCTCCAATATATACTTGAAAAGGCACTTGGCCATCAAGAAATTTTTTGTGGCTCCAATGGGCATAAAAATCAGTAGAATGATTCTATGAGCCTTCTTGGTCGTTCTAGGATTAATGGTTAATCTTTAATTGAGAAATTAATGAAAACTTTGAAGACACATAAAGCTTCAAGCCGGCGGCACACGGGCCTCGGGCCAGCGGCTACCACACACAAAAGAAAATAAAGAAGTAAAAAAAAAAAAAATAAAGTAACAAAAAAATAAATAAAAAAAAAAAAGAAAAATAAAAATTAACCATCAAAAAGAAGCAAATTACAAAAAAAAATAATAAAAGAAACAGAAAATAAGACAAAAATATATTTTTCTTGATTTTGCGTATTAGCTTCCCATTTGAGTCGTGCTTGGTCGTGGGTCATTATACATCAATAAAACTTCATTTAAACTCTATCTTGGGCCTTGAAAGCTTGTATGGTTCACTCTTTTGTCGTTGAATTGCTTCCCGAGCTTGTTCTTTACGAGGGATTCTTCGTACGTGCATAAAACTTCATTTATTCTTCGTTTCTTCGTCTTTTTCTTGCTTTTCCTGTACTTGGCTACAAATAGACTTGCAAACACACTTTGGTACAATTAAGTAACAAAAGCATATAAAAATAGCCAAATAACATATACAAAAGTACGGATAACGCTCCTAAGAAATATACTCAATTTAAGTGTTATCAAATCCCCCCACACTTAAACTTTGCTTGCCCTCAAGCAAATTAAAAAAAATGAACTGTACAAGGTACATGAAAATAGCTAGTTTATTACCATAACTTGTACAAGAAACAAAACCAAACCGATGAGGCGTAAGCACCAAGTGTACACATCAAAAGAGGACTTTTATTGGGATATAACATTTAGGCTTCGGGTTAGTAAGGGTATGGATAAGGCATGGGATAGTTGAGTATCTGTAGGGAATCTGAGGGGTTAACGAGTTCATACTACGCGAGCCAAAAGTCCTAAGTCCCCAATGTTTGCTATCACCAATAAAACCACAAAACCTGAAAATGATTATAGGGATGTTGTTTAATTATTTACCAATTTATTCCCTTCCTTCTACAATATCGATCACCAACATAAGTATATCACGTCTAGCAACCAATTTGGGCCCCCCCTAATCGATTATCTCAACACTTCGACATCCTTCATCTCATAAATAACATATAGCACATTGGCTTTATTTGTCATCACATTTTTTTAAACACATCTCCCCCACACTTCGCATAAACATACACCACAAAAATACATCAATGAAGCTGCGCATCTTCATCTTTGTCGGAATGACACACACAAATAACAAAGTATGACATAACTATCAATCATAACAAAAAACAATCCATCAAACCAAGCAACTAGCAACCCACCGTTTAGACTTCAACTACGGGTTAGGCTAAGGTTATATATAATAGATATATATATATATATATATATATATATATATATATATATATATATATATATATATTCTTTTTCTGGATTTTATTAAACGAACGGGATGGCTCAACGGGAGTTCTAAGGGTATCTAGCACAAAAAGTGAGTGCTAACAAATGGGTCCATATGGGTGGTTAACTAACCGATGTTGCTAGCTAAATATCATTAGATGTAAATGGAAGGCCATTTGGGTTTATTCCTAAGGTTGCCTCTTTATCACGCATATACACTTATCATCACACGAATGTGATCTCACTGCGGTCTTCGTAATTATTTACAAGCACAAGTTCTAATATATTAACCTAATGACGTGAAAACAACTATAAGGGCAAACAAGTCTACATAAATTTTAAATTGGCCCAAAAATATGAAAATTTTAAAAATCAGTCTCGTTTTCCCTATTTACTCCCCCACGCTTAAGTTTTGCATTTCCGTCAGAGTGAAAAATAAACTTCAAAGTATGAAATGGGGAAAATAAATAATAGTTCAAGAGAAACGAAACTCCCCGCGCAAAGTAATCGCGATCGAAGCCCATATGATAAATGCTACGCAAAAGCTAGCATAAGCTTCTAAGATCAATCGATTTTTTTCCAAGCATCCGTATACGCTCCAAAGTCACAACCAATCCATCCTCCATGAGCTTTATTGAATCTACAAAAATAAACTACACTACAAAACCACGAAAAATATCAGAAAGTACAACTTTCGTAGGCAACACGATTGCATTTATATGCAACAAGCCTTTAAACCCCTCGGTGGCCCGAGTGGACGAGTTGTAGTCTCGTGAGGGTTTCCAGCGAACACACCCACAAAGTTCATTCCTTGACCACATGAATTAAACAAACACAAATGCACGCTAGCACAAATAACACGAAACAAACTTTAAACAAATACGAACAAACATGAAACATATCTAAACATCACAAATATGATAAATAAAAACATTCTAAGCACTCACAAACATAAGACTACTCTAAACGAACGAAATACGAAAACGAAAAAAATGTTGCTCAGCGAAAAGGATCCGGCCGGCGTGGGCATTTAGCCGTCGGCTAATGCGTATCCACCTCGCTGGGTGTGTTGCCAGCCGGCCGGCGGATCCGGTCTGACACAAAAAAAAAAAAACTATTTTTTTATATTTTTTATGCTTTTTTTAAAAGTGAAGCTTTATTACTTATTTTTATAAAAGGACTAAATTAATTCAATTGACAAAACTTATTTAAAACTTTAATCTAAACTTTTATTAAAAACTAAATAAGACTAAAATGAAATATGCATAAACTAACACATTTTAACACATACTAATTAAGAACATGAAGCATTTAACTGATTTAATCTAACACATGGCAAACACATCACAAAACAAGCATATGATAACTAGCAATACCACTACAAAATTTAAACTAAACAAATTAAAGCACATACGACATTCCTAACAATCAAAACATCTCTAAACATTCATAAGAACACATTTGCAAATAATTAAACAAGCACTTAAATCATAATTTTTTTATTTTTTACTCAGAACTCCCCCAGCCACCCGGCTGGCTGTGGTAATAACCATGTGGCGAAACGAGTCGGCCGGCTGGCTATCGAGCCTCCCGACACGGCCACTTCTGTAACTTAATTTTTTTTAAAAGCACGAATTTTTAATACACACATTTCCGCTACCCATTCGTATTGAAAAGAACACAAAACTAACAATGTTATGAACGTAACGAACACAATTAAACACGAAACACAAAAACAAAGACAAACAAAATTCATGTGGTCAATTTTGGTGCTTTTCTTGTGCAAACAATTTCGAGCACACTTAGAGAGCAATCATTGAAACGAACATTTTTAGCAAACATGAAACGGAATCCCAACATCAAAAACTTGATTTTGATGCTAATATCATTTAGCAAAAGATGAGAAATGAGAGATTTTGAGACACAAAGTAAGAGAGCATTCAAGTAAACATCATGAGAAAATAAGCAATCAATTCGACAAGCAAATAAACAAACGAGTACAAATGCAAATCTCCGGCAACGGTGCCAAAAACTTGATGTGCCTCCATCGAGCTTTAAATTTATAAAAAAGAATTACCGGTTTAACTAGGGACACATTCGGGCAAGTATACCCTAGTCATTTGTAGTATAGTAATTGGTAAATCAAGGCCGTCCCAAGAGATTTGGTTGCACTTAAGTGTTTTTTGTTTGTCTAAGCAAGTAACAAGGCGGTGGTTATGATTGTCACGGATCAAACCATCTATAGAAGCAATATGAGAATAAGCACACAAGGAACATACATGTTTGGACAAATGATCACATGGATATTAGGACGTTTGTTTGAAAAACATATTATTATTGATAATCCTTTCGACCTATAAAACCAATAACAATAGTTTAATGTCTTATAAATCAATTATACATAAGTCTTAATCAAGTGGTCATATCATGAGCCTTATGCCTAACCAACAACAATAAAGAATCCTTTCGACCTATAGACTTTGATGTTATCAATCGTTAAGTTCCATTTACTTGAAAGATGATTAGAGCACACATATTCAAATGACTCCTTTCAAGATTAATCTTAATTAAATATTTACTTGTTATGTTTATTAATCCTCTTGCACAATTGTCATAAAGCACAAGACCAGATCATTTGTCGATTACTGAAATAAAATCAACCACTATTGAGAATCCTCTCGACCTATAGACTCAACAATGATTAACCAAAACAATAAACAAGAACAAGATCCAATTTAATCGAATATGATGTTATCATTATAATCCAAACAAACACTAATTAAGAATCCAAACATCCCTTTATCACAAGTTCTCATGTGAACCAAACAAGTATTAAGACATAATTCATAACATCAACCAAATCACAAAACACATAAATTACCACAAACATAAACATAAACATGATTAAATATTAAAGAAGAAGTTACCAAACATTAAAGTTCAACGTATGAAAGTTTCTAACCATAAGAACAACCAAAATACAATTCCTCCTACCCAAAACCTTCATGGAATCAGCCTTATGTTGCGAGTGTATGCCTTTGAGGTGTTTAGAAATAAGGATTGTTGGAGACCGGATTGTTTATGGATCTAGGGTTTCTTCTCTAACTCGTTCATGGATTATGGGATGTAAGTGGCGACTAAACTAACCAAAAGAACCCCCCAACACTTTTAGAAATGTGTGGGGGTGGTAGGATAGCGAGGTGTGAGTTGTGGTGGAGGTAGATATGGAGAAAGTATGGAAGATTGTTGTTTTTATGATGAAAACTAAGGTGTAAGATCTCCTATTTATACTTGAAATGGCCTTGGCCATCAAGAAAGTTTCTTTGGCTCCAAGGGTCATAAAAATGCAGGAAAATAAGTTCTAGAGCCTTCTTGGTCGTTCTAGGGATTAAGGGTAACTTTAATTGAAGAATTAATGAAAACTTGGAAGACTTTTATCCATATCATTATTAAATTTCAATTTCATCATAAATATCTTGTTTGTGAAAATCCACACTTACACACTCATATAGCAATAATAATAAAAAATATATCCAAAAAACTGCAAAATCAATCAATTGAACAAAACCGTTCTTTTGTAAGAAATATCTCATGTATGAATAAGTCGGTAATCAAAGTATTCATGCCCCAAATATAGGGATGGCACCCATGGGTAATGGGTATGGGTTCAACAAACCCATCACCCGAACCTGCGATTTTTTTCTCACCTGCTACCCACCCATCACCTACCAATGGGTACAACTTTTTTCCCATACCCATGCCTGTGGGTACCCATCGCCTGTGGGTTTGTGAAATGGAATAAAATTATAAAACCATGATATGTAAACTAACTATGAAACTAGGTAATAAGACATCATATCAATTTTATAAATACCAAGTTCACAAAATATATAATGACATGTCTGAAACTAGAAAAAATAATCATCATTACACCAAATAAAAACCGAATTACATAAAATATAATGATTATACCACGCAATACTATATGAATTAGATTAAGAATAACTTGTATACTTGAGGGATGATGCTTTTAATGGGCTAATAAATGTATATCCTTAAACTAAAACCAATATGATAAGAAAACCGAATTTGGTGCTCGACGTCTATTCTAATTAATATGATGCCAAAACTAAACTAATTATGATTATCTGATAGATATATATTTTTCTTTTAAGATGACCAGATAAGATACAAATAAATTTAGATGAAGTAACAAAAGCACTTTCCGCAAAGTAGATAATAAGATCAGATAATAACATTACAAAAAGCATATAACCTATGCTACACAAATTAAGTGTATCTAATAAACATATGCAGTCGTGTAAAATCATTATAGAATATAAGACATCTCATATTATATTATGTTAGTTTATGAAATTTATGATCCACAAAGTAAGATATAATGCATGGAAATATCTTATTTTAATTAAGTTAAATAATATTCATAAATATACCATAATCAATAGTATCACTAATAAGGGAGATGGTTACTCGAGTAACAAATAAAATCAATACTGATGTAAAGGATTTAATACGTACCTCAAAAAATTAAGAAACAAAACCGTAAGTAAATAGATACGATGAAAGAAACGTACTCAGAAACATTTGTAGAGCGTGTTGATAACGTGTTGTGAAACAATAGAGAGAATGGATAATTATCTTATTCGTCTCACAATGGAGGGATGTATATATAGTTACAAGATGAGTATTCTAGAAGATATTCTAGAAGATATAATACTATAATTAAGATAACTACCAATATTAAAAGATATGGACATTCTTTCCATATTTATCCATAACACTCCCTCTTGGATGTCCAATAATACGCTTTAAGAATGCTGCCTCATTAAAAATCTTGCCAAGAAAACCCAGTGGGATAAAACCATAACTAAGGGAAAAAGAGTGCAGCGCGTATTATCTCCCTCTGATGAAAATATCACTTGAAATCTTTGAGTTGGCGCATTCCAATGTTGTGACTTAGTTTACTAAAAGTTGAAGTAGGAAGTGCCTTGGTAAATAGATCCTCCAAACTGTCTCTTGAACGAACTTGTTGAACAATAATATCACCATTCGTTTGTAAGCCATGAGTGAAAAAGAACTTCAGCAAAATATGTTCGGTCCTATCGCCCTTAATATAACCTTCCTTAAGTTGAGTAATGCATGCTGCATTATCTTCATACAAAACTGTTGGTGCCTCATTCTCTGAAGAATACCGTAGGATCTACGTATGTGTTGTGTCGCATTTCTTAACCAAACACATTCTTGACTTGCTTTATGGATTGTGGTATGTGCTTAATTACACATACCACTTTCCATTAAAAACAGACTTAAATGACTAAAAACGTACCAAAAATACATTGTATTTGTATGTTTTGCATTTGTATTGTGCAGGAAACGGATATCAAACAAAAGGACAAAAAGAAAGCCAAAAACAACAAAGCCAAGCACGGAATGGAAAAGACAAAGTCAAATCGAAGCCAAAGTCAGTCAAAGTCAAAAAGTCAACAGGAAAGTCAACCCCGAAAAAGTCTAAAGTCAAATGAAGAAAATACAACTTGAGGGACTAAAATTGCCAAACCTCAAGTTGTATTACAAGGGCTGAAATTGCATACCGGGTGAAGTATAACTTTAGGGGCCAGTTCTGCCAAACCCCTAAAGTTGTATCATAAAAGGGGGAAGTTTGCAATGAAGTTATATGAGATGAGGGGCCAAAGCTGCCAACTTACCAAAAATCATTTTTTCCCGCCCAACTAAACCCAAGAACCACTCACGGGTTCCCTTCACCTTCTTTTACCCTGCAAACCATTCAACACCCTGGATAAAACATTTCCCCCTCCTCCACTATCTCCCCCCAGCTTTATAATTGCCATGTTGGCAATCCTTCACCACTTTCCAAGCTTTTCGATGGCTGTGATTGACTCAAAAGAAGCACAAAAGAAATTAAAGGCTGGGATTTGTTTTGGAATCACCTCACACAACAAGCACACTTGGGTTTTTGTCTCTACAAAGAAACACAGAAGAAAGAAGAGAAGGAAGACCAAGAAACCAAGACCTTAATTCGTTTTAGTATAAATAGAGCCATTGTAACCCAAGAAAAGGGAGTCGTTTTTTTATCTAGTTCTTAGTTTAAATTTTAGCTTACTTTTATGCAAATTTTACTCTTCCAAGTCTTGTAACTTTGCCTATTGTACTTTTTCTTTCAGCTTTGTACTAATTTCCAAGTTTAATGAAGTATTGAGGTTTTATGTTAAAATCCAATTTTCTTTCCAAGTTCTCACTTACTAACTAGTGCCTAATTGCATTTGAAAAGCTTTTAAAGGAGCTTGTTTATAAGCTGTTTTAATTAAGTAAAAAAAAGGGCTAAGTAGTTAAGAGAAAATCACAAAAATCACTCTCAAATACACCACAGCTTATTTTATGGATGATAAGCCAGTACTGGATGTCTTATGGACACTACTATAGCCTGTTTATACAAGCTAGAGCTTGTAATATATTGGTTTAAGAAGCCCAGTTTTTGAAGCATAAAAGGGTGTTGTAAGATCCTCTCTTTTTCTACTTTTTCTTATCTCACTGAGAACTGCTTATAGTGGCTAATTGTTACCTATATTTGCTTATTAATGCTTATTATGATGTTAGTGGCTTATACTTGCTTAGTTTTTTAGTTTAAAAAGTATTTGTGCAAATCTAATTAGCTAGTACTGTTTAGTTCATTTGTTAAAACTGTTAGACTAATTCACTATTTAAGGTGCTTATTATTGATGGAATCTGCTTAAACGTATCTTATTTTTATTATTGGATAATCTGTATTTAACAATTTAGGACGCAATTCAGCTTAAAAAAAAAAAAAATGATTTTTAAGGCTAGTTTGGAACAAGCAGTACAACTCCAAGATAGTACTGCTAGTTTCATATTTTTGTTATTTGGATTTTATAAAGCTAGCAGTACAACTCAAAGCTAGCGGTACAAACTCATTAGTTAGTACAGTTATTTCATTAGTTAATACTGTTAGAACTGTTGGTTCATCATCTGCTATTTACTTATTGTTTCTGCTATTTAAGATTTTTCCATAGCTTTTTAGAGTAGATCAAGCCCATTTTTGTTACTGTCTTTAGTAAAGCTAGTTTAAGTTTGATTCACCTTTCATAGTTGAATCTAAGAGCTTTATCAGTTTTGTAGCCTTTGTAGCTATTTGCCATTCTGTTTATCTTAGTTGCTTATTCTTATGCCTGAAGTGCTATTAGTGATAGTTAAATAACTGTTAAAGCTTGATTTGGCTTATTTTCTTGTTTTAATTAGCGTTTTAGTAAAGCTAGAAAAAAGTACTAACCTAACCAAAGCAGTCACAAACTCTAAGTCAGCTACAGTTAGTTAATACTGTTGGTACTGTGGTAATACTGCGCTAAGTTTCTCCTGCTTAGCCTTAAGTTTAATTCTTGCTGTAATTTGCTTATTTAGAGTAATCTAGCTTATTTGTCTTGTCTTAAGCTTAATTAGAGCTTATTTGAGTCTTAGTATAAAAGTTTTAGAGTGTTTTTTACATATTCGTATCTTTTTATGCTCATTCCTAGCTTATTTTTCCTTGCTTATCTTTGTGTTCTTTTGCTAATTAGTTTTATGCCCAATCACATCCTTGTCAACTTCAAACATCAATTATCAATTCGTCATTCCGATTTTCATTCAAGCTCGTTCGGGACATAACGACCCGGAGACACTCTATACTACTTTTGGTTTCATTGATTTTGTGGATCCTAATCCTTGTTATATATTTATATATGTTTATATTTATTTATATATAAAAAAGGAGTAAGAATACGCTAGTCAATACCTCCTCATTGATAAACCGTTTTCAGAAATGCAATTTTACATCCATTTGGAATAGTTTAAAATCTAAAGCACAAGCATAGGCTAATAGTATCCTAATAGACTCAAGTCTAGCAACTAGGGCATAAGTTTTAGCATAATCGATGCCCTCTTGTTGATTATAGCCTTTGATCAACAAACTAAGCTTAGTTCGAAAACAATACCGTTCTCGTCTAACTTATTCTAAACACCCCTAGATTTCCCTATGATTGTCATATTCCTAGGTTATGGAACTAACTCCCAAACGTCGTTAGTAATGAATTGATTTAATTCTTCTTGCATAGCGACTATCCAACTTTCATCCGCTAAGGCTTCATTCATATTCTTAGGTTCTATAGTTGATATAAAACAAAAGAATTTACTTTGGTTTTTGGGCTTGTGATCAAGGGATTCTTTGGTTAAGGTTCATATGACATTTTTCTAAATGGATGGTTCCTAGATTCCTTAATGTTGCTATTTTTGTCAATCTCTAAAGTTTCATCCTCATTCTTTCATTTCTAGGGTTTTTCTTTTAAGTAACCTTAAAATGTGCTTCTACTTCCACTAAAGCATCATCCACCAAGGGTGATGGTCTTAGAGTGTCACACCCCGACAATGGCAAAAACTCAGGATATGGCAACATAATGATCAATCATAACACAAGATACAAAATAGAGAAAAATACAATGCATAAACTTCAAGTGTTGCGAAGACCATCAACCTCGAACAACCTCGAGTGATGTCCCAAAGCAAAATCAAATTCGAAAACTCTTACAATAACTAATATCTCATACAAGGGTCCATAATCCAGACTTAAACCAAAACTTCCAAATACTAAAAGCCAAATAACATAAACAAGCCAGAGTTTCACATGAAAATCCACTCGGGAACTTCAAGTCTGCTATCACATATCCACCAAATTATTCTCTTTCACTTCACCTTAAAATGAATACTCAAAACATCAACATAATGTTGTGAGCTCGTAAGGTTTGACCTTAAACCTAAAAGTTGTGCCAATAATTCAAAATAGTAGACAATAGTGCTATATGACAGTGAATATATATGCAAACGAACCATAGCATCCTCGCTAATGAATCACTATATGTCACTTACACACCTAAAGGGCCTACCAGCTGGAGCACTAAATTAGGGTAGGACCACACACAAACTAGAGGGTAGCCGAACCCGATTCCGCTCCAATAATCACACAGATACTGGGTAGGCGTACCCATCCGATCCAAATAATCATACAAATACTAGGATAAGCGTACCCTCTAATCCAAACAATCATGCAACACATAATATTCACATAGCAGTCATAAGCACGTATCTTGTCCCAAAAACAAAACTACATTTCACACAGTTCCAATTCAAATAGTTCAAAACACATTTAAAAAAAAAAAGAGTATCCATTTCCCCCCAACCAAAAAAACATAGAAAAATGGGGCTAGCTAGAACCTGCAACCATCAAGCAAGTCTTTAGCCAGTGTGGGGCATCAAAAATCAATCCAAAAACACAATGACGGATTTTGTACAATAGGTTGAAAATCACCATTGGTAATGACATGCCAAAGATCTAGATCTTTTGATTTAACATATGTCTCGAATCTATTTTTCCAATAAATAAAACTATCGCTTTTAAAGAGTGGTGGTCTTTGCATAGATTACCCTTCTAGATATTTGTCGAAATCCATAGATCGATCCAAGCTTTAAAATACAATATATTTTAAAAATCTTGAGAGACCTGCTCCTGATACCAATTGTGGAAAATAAAAGGGGGGAGGGGGTTTGAATAGTTTACACGTTTGTTTTCTTTTTTCTTTTTTTTTTTGTTTTAAAAGTTTACTTTTAAAAATGTTTAGATCCGAGTTATATGTTTAACCAATTCACAATATGAACAAGCAATAACTATCTAAACTAAAACTTGATAACAACAATAATAATGTAAAGAGATAAGGAAAGAAACAACCAAACCAAGACACCAAGATTTTATAATGGTTAGGCTACGAAGCACTCCTTCGCCCTACTCCCTCCCTGAGTATCTGACTCAAGATTTCACTATGTCAACAAGCTCCCTTTAGGTAGAGAAAACCGTTTACACGTCGCTTACGTTATTTTCTGACACTAAGCTAAATGTCGAGTCCTAATCTTAGCTAGAACCAATCTACCACTTCACAAGATATACACACTCACAAGATCTACACTATCGGATCTACACAATATTCGAGTCACACAAATACATAAGATAAATACAATAGAGGTTTGGTACTTAGAAGAAAAGAGGAGAGATCACTAATTAACACTTCGTTTCTTGACGAATACGAGTGTTCTTCTATTGCACTTGAATGAGAGGGAATAGATGAGAAGAAGAGATCAGATCACTTGAAACAAGATCTAAGAATGTTAGTGATCAAGATTTTTAGTGAGAAAAAGAAGTTTTAGAGGGAGAAAGAATAGACTAAAAAATTTTGTGCAAAGAGGAATGATTTTTAGCAAGGGGTGGACCAGTATTTATAGACAGGAGAAACCAACAGTAACTGGTGGCGGTCCCGGCGGTCCCATATATATATAGGGCTGGTACGTGTTTAATTACACATACATTTGACTACTAAAATCAGACTTAAATGACTAAAAACGTACCAAAAATACATTGTATTTGTATGTTTTACATTTGTATTATGCAGGTAATGGATATCCAAGAAAATGACAAAAATCGAAGCCAAAACGACAAAACCGAGCACGAGAACGGAAAGAGCGTGGAAGAGAAGTCAAGTCAAAGTCAAAAGTCAACAAAAGTCAACAAAAAGTCAAAGTCAAATCAAGTCAAAGTCAACCCCGGGAAGTGGATTTGGAAAGAGCATCGAAAACCAAACCCGAAATCCTAAACTGCCAAAAGTGGGCCCACCCGTACCCACCTAGTGGGCCCGGGACAACCCACTTATATCTTATACACCATAAACATAAATAAAAGCCCAAGTTTAATTTTTATAATACCCGGCCCAACAACTAGCCCACCATCACCCTTATAACTCCCGTTAACCACAACCCCCTTTATAACACCCCCGTTAGTCCTAAAAGGACTAACGGTGCAAACATAAATATACCACTAAGGACCTTTAATGCATATACTCATATAAAATGGAGGGACCATTCTTGCTAATCCACCAAACTCTCACCCTGCACCAAACAAACAGAACAACCTATTTTCCCGCTCCCACCTCCATTGTTACTATTTACCTTCCACCTCTAAAATTACACTTACCCCGAGGTTAAACCCACTTAACCCACATTCTAGAAGCTTAAATGATGCAATGGATGACATTTTTGGCACTTGACACGTTGGCGATCCAAGGCAATCATTGGGGAATGATTGCGTGGACACAATCAAGGGTTGTGATGAATTTAAAGAAGTACTAGATGATTTAAAGGGCCAATATTGAAGCTTCTTTTCCTCTCACACAAGAAAACCAAGCCAAGGGTCTAGATCCTTCTATCCGGCCTATAAATAGAGGGCTTAACCCTTGTAGTAAGGGGAGTTTTTTTTAAAGATTTTTTCTAAGTTTTTAGTCTCTTTTAATTTTTATTTAAATTTTTAAAGTTATTCTGTATTTCAAATTCCTTGTAAAAGTTTAAGTTTTTAATGAAAAGTTTAAGGTATTTTTTTTAAGATTCTGTGTTTGATCATTTAATATAACATGTTAAGCTTTTTAAACTATGATGCAGCTTATTGATCTGACCTAAAAGCTTCACTAAGCTTTTAGCTTCTTAATCTTTGCCT
>BQNB010052633.1:5076-40395 GCA_026074375.1 Tanacetum coccineum
AACGATACCAATCATGTTCAAGCTCAGGATCATACCAATCCCAAGTGCGACAATGATTCCTAACATGCCTCTGATCACAATACAATTAAATGTTTATATGAGAATCAAATACTAAACGCATCTATAAATTAACCAAGACACTTACATTACGATTAGGACAAACATAGAATCGTCTGGATGGATTTTCAAGTGTTCGTGATGTCAAAACCCTAACTGGTAACTTACACTTACACAAAATCGGAGACTTATAACGACGGGTTGATGATGAAGAAGATGAACTCGACATTGGCTATATATGATCAAGATTTGTTTCTGGGTTTGAAAACAATAACATCAAACCCTACCTCATGTGTTTTATTTAATATATGATATGGGCCCGTAATGCTGATGTGGCACTCAAACCGGTCACAATACCTATTTTAACAAGTCATAACAAGTTTGATGGGTCTGAATGATAATAAACAAAGTACGTTACCTAAAAGTGTAGTTTTTGGTAAGTAGGTTACCTATTAATGGACTTAACCCTTTTTTTATTGTATTCCTACATTTTGCTAATCTTCCTATTGTAGCCAAGATTAACAAAAAAGCTGACGTGACATTTTTTTAATACATTTTTCCTGCTATACTTTTTTTGCCAATGTTATATATGGCCTTTATACTTTATTTTTACAAAATCCACCCCTTTAACCCACAAATTCAATCTCTTCTTCATCTTCCATTCAACCTCTTTCACCACCATCACACCACCATACCTCTTCCTCCCAACCATCACTTTCTCTACTCTCTGCCATCAGTGGGCCCCACTTCCCTCTCCACACTTTCAGTAACATTTCTTTCTCCTGTTTCCTTACAATCTCAATTTGATTCTTAGCATCATCAAGCTCTTTCAATAGCATTTCTTTCTGCTGCATTGTGGTGGCTTTTAATTTGATTCTTGGCATCATCCAACTCTTAGGGGGTGTTTGATAGCTTCTTATCGGACCAATTAAGGGACAAATGCTAATTTGGTCAGTACTTGGGTGTTTGATAAAAACAAGTTGAGGCTTTGACTGATTTCTTTTTCTTCTGAACCATTTTGCATAGATGGGCCTTATCAGTCATTCAGCACATAATTGTTTTTTACATTTCCCCCTTTTAACATTTGAAGGTTTTTTGTGTCAAGTGTTTCTTTCATTTTTATTTTATACTTTCATTTGTTTAATTTCTATTACACTTTGTTTTTCTCTTTAAAGTGATACACTGACTTCGGTATCTTGTATAAGCAAATTAATAAATAGCGTGTGGCGTGACGGCATAGCCAAACCTCACGCCTTAAGGGCCATGTCGAGTCATGACGTTTTTTAAGGCGTGACATAAAGCGGCACAAAATATGAAAATATTTATAAATTTATATATTTACATCATATTTCAAATATATTTAGTTACAAAAAGTGGCATAGATTAAGAATAAAGTCAAAAAATTATCTTTGCATGTAACCTTTTTTTACTTCTATAAAAACAACAATTTTTATCGAAATTGAATTCAAAAAAGTCACCTCTCGTAACGTCTTATCACGTTTTTACACTTCTCATCTCACGTCACGCCTGAAGCCTACGCCTTAATCTATTGCATAACGTGAAAGTCATGGTGATGTAGGAGATCATATATGTTTTATATTTTTAGACTCGTTGGTTAATTTTGCATTTTATCATAATATAATACTTTTGTGAATCGTTTTGATAATTAAATGACCAAACCTATAATTAGAATATGTTAGCATTATATCTTGACACATGTTCTAAATAGGGAAAAATACATCTAACGTGTATAAGTCTTAGTGGAACATTAGCTTTATTACCTTACGGTTAAGAAAAACTATTAGTCATATTTGTTATGTGTTGTTCCTTGCACACAATTAAGATTTCCCCCACTTGTGGACGACACAACATCATGCATGTAGACAATCACGACGCACGTTTATTTGTATGAACAATATGATAGTGTCGCGTATAAAATGTGATTTACGTCAAACCTAAAAACATATTTGCATTACAAGTAGATATAGAACCTTATCATTTAACAAGGAATCATGCATAACTATTCCATAAATAACACTACAAAAAGCGACTTCAGAAAAACGACATTTTATCTTATAAAATAAGATACATAGATCCTTGTAAACTATGGTTGTTCATATTTGGAGAGTAATGTATTATTTCAAGGCAAGCTAGAAATAATATGAGTTAGTAACGAAGTAATAAAGCCTGTAGCTCCACTGAATTAGACAACGTGAATGCCTTTCATTAGTAGTAAAACGCATATCTCCTATTAAATTTCACAACATTGTAAGTGTTACCTCACAAGTGAAAAGAAATAACTATTTATTTACTTTCATACTCTCTTTGAATGCCTACTAGTAGCAATGTACTTAGGTATTAATGGGAGTGTATGAAGTTTTACAATTTAGAGGATGAACTATCCATCCATGCTATTCATTAACTTGAAAATTGGCATGCAATTCCTCCTTAATTGGTCTAATTAGCCACAAGGGTGTGTAGCACATTCGGAAATTTATTGAGTTGAGGAAAACCACCTAGATAACATGCTAGTAATTTCCTTTTCTCTTTGCGGTTTATTGAGATTTCCCTTTCTAAACATTTAAAGCTCATACATCGTCTTGAAAACTCCAAAATGTTATCATTTTGGTAGCTATAGAAACATGTTCTCTAATTATTCAAATGTCTTAGATATTTCAAAAAATTTCAAAACCGAAATTTAGGTTATGAAAAGAGTTGAAAGAGTAAGATGTGCATCCTCACTTAACCATACAACTTATACAAGTCATGATTTCAAAAGTAAGTGTGCTATGAGTTTGAACAGAATCGAGAAAATTCAAGGAATTCTATCTTAGCTTTGTCGAGCAAGAAGAAGAGATAGGAGTGGGTCTTTTCCTTTCAAGGAAAGAAGACTTGGTTTGTTTAACAAAGAAGAAACCCTTGTTTACGGTTTATGTTGCTTTATAACCATTAATAGAGAAAAAGTTCATTTTAGTATTTTTGATAATTAACCCTTTTAAAATTAACTAACCAAGTTTTTAAAATAAACAATTAATTCTATGACATGCTAAGATCCTCATTGAGGTTCCACCATTAAGTCAGTTGATCTGTAAGCAATGATAGATTCAATAAGTAAGTGGCGTGCAACAATTGTTATACAAGTGCAACTCTTAGAACCTTATGCGACTTTATGACATATAATGTCAAGATATCATGTTTCGTCTCATATTTGCCTCGGGTCAAGGGTCTGACCGCCTAACTCGATTAAGTCATCTAATTTGAAATATGTGAAAACAAATATTAGGTCTGACCGAAAGATAATAATCACTTTAGGTTGCAATTCACCTAGGTCTGACCTAAAGCAAAAGACAATTGAAAGTGATCTCAAACATTGGATGACAATGACTTAAAATTTATAAGGGTATATATAATTTTGATAAAACATGTAAACCAAAAAAGTTGTGCGAAGAAGCATGCATTCAATCTTTGTAGCAAAATTTAAAGAACATTTTCTTAACTTAAGTCTAGGCATTGTTTTATTTATTATATGTTTTAGATGTCTAATTAAGTCTAATATGTAACCTAAGTGGATATTAACAATAAGGACAAAACAAATAATAATCATAACCACAAAACCATTTTAAGTGTTATATTTATAAACAATGGATTTTAGTTTCAAATCATACTTACACTTTAACTAAATCAAAAGACTTAGTTTGGAAACTGTTTGGGTTTCATTTTAAGTCCAAACCCGTTTGTGCAATTTATAATAGTCACAACACATATAAAAACCATAAGATGAAACATAATCATCACGACATGCAAAACCTCAACCGATGAAATCCTATGCTCGGGTTCATGAACCACCATGAAAAACCGAATGGTCAACTAAGGGACAAGCCATAAACCAAGTATCGGGCTCCCACTTGCTTCAAAACACATCAAAAGCAAGTAGAACCCATTTAGCCATTAATTTTCAGAAGCTGTTATAAAATTTTTGTCCACTTGAGGGCCCGAAAAGTCCAGGAAGGAGTCTCCCCCAGTCAAAGTGTCAAACTACAAAGTTGTAGCCCTTTGAGTCGTAAACCGGAAAAAAGATTTTTTCAGAGTCTAAACTCAGCAGAGTGCCAGGAATTAATTTTTTTACTACATCAAGGTCGAGCAACCTGGTTTTAGCACTTCCACCTTTAATTTTGACGTCATTCCAAATCGAGCAACAATTACAATTTGATAATCAAATATGACTAACATGAGACCTATTAGACTACTGTCAAGTTCCCAAACAATGGATACAAAGTATTAAAAGGTACTAAAAATTTGCCAAAACAATGGCTACACCTCCAAATCACAACATACTTCAAATAAACGAATAAAAGGGCTAGGTTTTCATCGATTTTGCATATACTACATAATCATACAACAAATTATGTACACGACAAGGCGTTGGCTTGTTGTCCATGTCAAATTTGCATGTATTTGCCATGGATCACAAATATAATGACAAGAAAATAAAATCAAACCATCTAATCGAATAATTAAGTAACAAGTAGTAACCCCCTGATTCGCACACGTAACTCGTGGCTTAAGGTTCATAAAACACTGATTTTAGAGACCACTTAGGGTCGATTTTTTCTAGAAAATTAAGCCATAGGAGCTGTTTAAAATCAGGTACCACAAACACGTGAAAACACGCATTTTGGCCACGTTTACGCATACACGATAATCATATAAGAACATACGATGGCTCGTGATGCCAATGTTGGGTTTTTACAATATAAAACATATATAAAATGTATATAAATGCAGCAGAAAAGATCACCAACATGGATCCGTATATCTTATATAATTAATTAAATAAATACAATTTATTATACCTCTTATCGCGTGATCGGTTGATTATAACATAACAATGATCATGGATTCCCCATTGTTAAGCATGTCAAACAAGCCGAAAACCCTAAAAATCTAAAATGGTTATCTTTGGTCGTTTGGTTTTGAGAGAGAAAGAGAGGAGAAGATTCTTAAATTGTTTTCCAAGTTATGGTATATGATTAAATCAATATCCCAATATAACTTATAGTTAATTACACTTAACCACTAAAACTCTTCTCCATTGTTTCCTAGTCCCTAAGGCCGGCCACCTTAAGCTAATATGGGTTGTTCATATTAGTTTTTGGTCTAATCCATTTAACAAGTCCATTACTTATTACATAGCGGTTCGTTCGTTAATTAGTCGAACGACATAATTAACATCCGTTAGTCGACCGTGAGATAATTAACTAATGTAAATAATAAAACTACCATAATCATATTAAATACATTATATAGATGATACCTCGGTGTATACGTGTGTGAACCCATAAGCTCACGTATTTCTAGCTATATAATTATTTATTATTATGCGGCCTTAACTGCATTAACGTATATGTATACTAGTTTTAATGCCCGTGCACGCACGAGGCTTGTGCATGAACTTTTAATAAAATATTAAATTTTGTTATTGTGATTGTGAAGTAGATTATGATTTTTTTTATATAGTTCGTCTAACATGTGTATGTTTGATGTTCATTTGTTTATAAGAAAATCGTAAGACGTATTAACGATGCAAGAAACTCAACGAATGAAAGTGTTTCACATACAATGTTAACAAAGTTTGTAAGTAATTTACTAAAATTGGAACAATCCAAATATATGATAAGAAACATGAAAATAATATTCATGGTCGTAAAAAATGTATTTCTAATATAAAAAAAGATTAGTATGAAATAGTATAATAAACCAAAATTATATGATTTTTTAAGTCTTTAAGCGTTTTTGATAAAATAATAATAGTATGAACTTTTTAAGATAAATCAAAAATATTTGAGTTAGTTTTAATTTGTTAAAATAGGCAAGAAACCAAAAAAATAAGAATAACAATAAAAAAAAAAAAAAGAAGTACAGTAACTGTTATCCCAAAAGCTTAATCCATTTTCACAACATAAGCTATACCAACAAGCAAAATAAAGATAGAAAAGAGATAAGGAAAAAAATAGAGAAGACACAAATTATGACATTCATTATGTGGATTTGTTTGATGTACACAACATGGTGTGATCTAGCATTCATTTTCAAAAATCTGATTGTCATTCCACTTGGAATGTTTTTTTAAATATGTGTTTCTTTTAGTGAATTATCGTTCAAACAACAGTTGTAACATAAACGCTAACTAAGTTTTTAACATCTGTGGTTTAAGGTTTCCTATAAAATTACACATGCGCTTTCGAAATGATAGAAACTACGTCTGCGATTTAGACTACTACAAAAACATTTTTTGGAATTTACTCTTTTATAACAGCGATAATAAGTTTACAAAAATAAATGTTTAGCAGTTAGTAATATTTTATAGAACAATAGGAAAACAATATAGATCTCCAAAAAGGTCTACCTTTAGAAATGAAACGGTTTTAGATTCGACTACAGAACATAGACGCAACGAGATACTGTACCGCAATTGAGTGTTTAATTTGATAAATCGTTACGGAATATATTGTAAACGGTTTCGAAACACAATGCGCATGTTTATATAACTAATTCATATCGGTGCTTTTGAGTATGTAACTATGCTAATATAGAATGTTGCGTATAATTGTTGAAAAAGAAATGAAAAGGAATGTTGTATGTCATTGTTCAAAGGAAAACAAAACATTGCGTGTAAAATGAGTAATCACTCAAGTTTTGGGGAAGGAAGATAGCTTTGCACATTCTTATTTTCTATTTGTACATTTTAAACTGTGCAATAATCAGTTGTATAATTTTTATGCTGCTTTTGCAGGTTGTACATTTGAGTGTGCAAATAAAAAATGTGAGTGTCTCAATCAACTCGCTTTGGAGAAGCTCTAATTAAAACTTAAAAAATTTTGAAAGTAAAGATTTTCAGTCTTATATTGGGTAAGAAACATTTTATTTTCAAAATCAACTAAATTACCTTTGTTTTTCATTCCTTTTCCTTTTCTTTTCTTACTTAACTGATATTCAAGACCGCAACATTTTTTGTTTCACTTCGTTTTTTTTACTTTCATTCCTTAAAACTTGGTTAATGAATGTTTATTACTCCGTTCTTACCCATTTAACATATAAGAAGACAGAAACGGCAAATTGAAGACTATTGATTGTCAAACATTTATGCAGATTTTTTCAACATGTTTATGTAAATTATCTCATGCGTTTAAATAGAATCCCAACTACCAAACACTTAACATTTTCCCGTTAGGGTACCAACAACCAAACATTTAACATTTTCCCGGTTTTATTCGACATGGATATTAATTAAGAAGATTCAGAAAAGCACATGGATATACAAAATCAATATTATATATTATGTAGGAGTTACTACGTAAATGAACAATTTATGTTACACGACAATATTATATAAGTAAACTCGTGTCAAATCTAGAGATCTACACGATCTTGTATATTATATAATTTTTTATTTGCAAGCCAAAAATAATTTTTAAAGTTATATATTGAGAAATGCTAGATCCACACTCATTTTACACATACAAATTCCACACCCATATGTGTCAAACAAATATAGGTAGTGGAAAAAAGAAAGAGAAAATTTGATAGAATGTGATTGGTCCAAGTTACATGCCACATGTGCATGTGAAAGTTTTTATGTGAGTTGGGAGTGGATCTAACATTGCTCTTATATATATATATATATTGATACCAGTATTAAAGAATAATGAATATTATATCGAGTAAATTGCAAAAAAGGTCCTTTTAATTTGGCCAAATTGCAGATTTAGTCAGTCGAATTTCGAAATTACAAAAAACGTCCGTATTTTAAAAGTTTGGTTCCACTTTTGGTCATTGGTCGTACTAAAATGACTAAAATACCCTTATGTTCCCTTTATTTTATTTTCTCATTTTTTATTATATATAAAAAAACAAATCCCTAATCTCTCTTTATCATCACTAGACATGCAAATCCAAACCGGTTTTTTAAAAAACCGGTCGAAAAAACCGAAACCGGTTTTTTTAAAAACCGGTTTTTGATTCGCACATCTGAATTTGAATATTCGGTAGAAAAGTCTGATATATCTGAATTACACCATTCTTAATATGAATAATTGGGAAGAAGTCTGAATATAAAATGATATAATACTGTTGTTTTTTGTTATAAAATGTAATAAAATGTGTTTAAACATAGTTTTCCAATTTTAAATATAAATTGGATTGCATTCGACTAAAAATAATGTTTATTAAATATAAAAACAAAATTTATATGATAATCAATTTAAAGTTAAAGTATTTCATTTAAAAACATGCTATCTCATGTTTATTCGAAAAAATAAACATGTTAGGAGTATAATTGAACTTTAAAAATACGATTAACTAAAGGAGTCACGTTAGATTTAGATGTAATGAGTACCGAAAAACGTACCTTTTAATTTGAAACAAAATATTACAATTGATGCAAATGATCTTTATACAATTCTTTATATAACAAAAACATATGCATATCATTTTATTTAAATACTTTTAATACAAAAGCATAAAAATGAAAAAAAAAAAAAAAATCAGACAATAAAATTAAAAAATCAAAAGTAAAGTAGAATATATAAAAAAAAAAAAAGAAAAAATTTAAGAAGTGTTAAGAGGTTTATGCTCTTTCTTCCTCTTACATGGCCAGAAAAAAAGCAATCGCTTTAACACGTGTTTGGATTCTTACTGCATCCGAATGACATGAAAAAAAACCAAACAGTTTAATGAGCTTATATGTCAGATTAAAATGCTGTTAAGAGGTATTTCTGAAAAAACATACACCCATCTAACAAAACAAATCATCTATACAACTCAACCACCCTTAACTGGAATCTTGCTATCAAACACCTAACCGCACTCCAAAAACATTACCCCACCTAACCTGTCTACAAATTACCACCACAAACCCTATCACCCATATTATACTTACCCTTCATACACATACCATTCAACTACCGTTACCTAACCTCAAGCCACGGTATCCGTGCTATCTACAGTGTACACCGAAACCCTATTGTTTTAGTGGGTTGTGGGTGAAGAATATGGATAGATGGTGTTCTTTGAAATAATAGAGTTTGGATTGGGTTTTTTATGGGTCTTTGAACATTGATTATGTACTTTTTGTTGTAAATGTATCCTATTTAATCTTTTGTTGTATATGCGTTCACTCGTCTAGATGATATCCCCCCACTTTGTTTTTGATTTTTGGATATAGTTTTATAAATTTTAAATGTATTGTTGGATTTCTATGGTCAATTGATTATATTATATTAATATTTGCTAATTTTTTTTAAGGTAATTCTATAGTAAGCCAGTGGAGATGGATGGGGTTTATTGATTTATAAGTTGACATCTGTGAAGGTAGGTATTTATGTAACATTAATGGAAAACAAAATTGATTGATAGTGGGGTATCAGCTTCAAGGGTAAAAAGTCTAATGGGATGTGACAATGAGTCGGGCCATGCAAGAGGAAAGATGGTTCGGAAAGTAGGTGATTTTTAGTTTTGAGTTCAAGAAGCGATCGAGTTTGTGTGTGAAAATTTTTGGGTTTGTGGTTAATGTGGAAAGATAGTTTGATGATAGATGGAACTTTTGCAGTTTCTCGTGTTTAGAGAATCTCTGATTTACAATTTTGTTTTTTTTTTTGTTAATTTATGGTTAAGAAAATTGTGTTTGTGTCTTTCTAATGAATTGTGGTGTTGTTGATAAATTATGGGTTTTGATCTTGTTGTTATTGATGTTTTGGAAAAAAAGTTTGTGTTAGTGTTTATGATTGTGTAAATCTCTGGATATGAAGTATGAATAAAGATATAATATGATGAATTTTAATTGTAAAATAATTAAAAGTCAAAGAAGAATTTAGGAAAAAAAATGCACCGAACAATGATCTGGAACCAATTTTAAGGATGCATCGACGTTTTTTGACGAGTTTATATATTCGACGGACCAAATCTGCTATTTTGCCAAACATATAATAAAGACTCATTTTGGCAATTTACTCTTATTATATCAAGAAAATTTGAAAATTGTAATAGATTTTGGTATGTAGTAAAAGATACAAGTGGTTGATGATCATAAAAATTCCGTAACTTGATATGTGTATAGATAAAAGTAGTGAAGTTGGCAAAGATAATTTCATATGCTGTTGACTACATAGTTTTGTTTTTATAACATTTAATGATATTTTCAAAGAGGAGTTGGAGTTTTTGTATCATAAATCAAGTATTATCTCGTGTTTTGTACGGGGACGGTAGCGGAGCGCGGATGTTTGTGGAAACTTAAAGTTTATTCATTAAAAAATAACTAATCGATGAACTACCAAACAGTGCGAGAGGGTATTCCTAAAAAAAACGGAGGAAAATTTTATTTTTAAATATTTTTTTGAGGAAAAAAAAAACGGGTAGGTCGGCGGTTTACGGCGGTCCGGTTTCCGGGCGGCCGGTTTCGACGTCGGTTTTCCGGCGGCCGGGTTTCCGGCCAAGGTAAGGGGGGACTCCGGACGGGGGAGGTAGGATTGTTATTGGGCGTTGTTTTCGGCTGGACGTGCAAGGGGGTATATTTTTGCTATAAATGAAAAAAATAAGTTTTCGGTGGTAAGTTGCGACGATCTACACTAGAAGTTAGTGAGGGAGTGGGTATTTTATTTTTTTTTAGAAATGAGGGTAGTTTTAGTTTATTTGAAACATTAGTAGCGCATGTGGTATTATCTTATTTGCACCTGGTACGGTTACGAGTCGAAACGGTGCATTTTAATTGAGGTGCATTCATTAGCGGCATATGCGGGGATGGTTAGAGGGCGTGTTTTGGGTTAGCGAGAGGGGATTACAATGGTGATTTTCGTTGTGTTGACAATATGGTTAGGAATTCGGTTTTTGACACATAATGCGATGAATATTCAGTAAATACTTGAGGGGTATTTTCCTAAAATAAATAAAATTAAAATAAAATTAAAACCACAACCGATAATCAGAATCCAAAACATTTATTATTTCGTAAATTACGTAATATAAACTTACTGTTTGTGCACATCATAAATGTAAAAGGGCCATTTAATGCATGGCGGGTCGGGCCGATCCCGGATGCAATAAAATTTATTTGCTACCGGGTTCCCTATAATTGTAAGTTTTGTTCTAAGTAATAAGTATAACGACTATATGTCAGCATATTTATTTGGATTTTTCTGCCATGTTCACGTTTAACTTTTGCTATATACTTTTATGTTAGTTTGAAGTCAATTAACATAGATCACAAATCAGGTAAATACAAATTATTACATTATATTGTCTAGCTGTTATGTTATGTTAGTTGTCAAATAAATTAATTTGGCCTTTAATGCAAGGCGGGTCGGCCCGTCCACGGATGCTATAAATTTTTTTGACTATCGGGTTCTCATATAATATTGTATAGTTTTAGATTAAACAAATAATTTTTTTTCGTTGTTTCATTTTGATGCGTGAACTTCGAAAAAGTTGTGTAAGTGCTACGATTTTTATAAAGGTTCCTAGTACAATATAATATTGATGACGTGCCTCGTTATAAAAGATGTGTCGTGTCACAATCTTTGCATATATGTCATGTTATCAATAATGTGCCAGGATTAAAAAACATTATAAATAGTTTCTGTTATTATGGACATAACTTTTTTAAAGTTACGTGCACATGATTGATATATTAGAATTGAGTTTTCTCAACTAAAACGTCATGTATTGTTTTCTCTTTACATTTTCACTCAAATTAATTTCTCTTATATGCATCAATATTTGCACTTCTTCAAAACTGACTTACGGTGTAGGCTTATTCATTTTACAAAACACAATTACACAAAACTCCTTTGCATCGTATTAACAGACTCATACTATAATGTTGCATTGCATTCAAAATTCTCATAGAACCCTCTCCAACACTTAAAAAAAAAAAAAACAATATAGAAGAAACAAAACCCCCCCCCTCCCGCCCCCCCAAAACACTCAAATTTTCAAACGTGCCCTGCCCCCTTTCGCAAAGTTGTGACTTTCTTGGTTTTTGAATTGCAGCAATAGTAAACGAGAATAGAACAACCACGTAGTTTACCCTTCTTACTAATTAGTTACGAACTACAAAAGATGACTTATGAATACCAATTCGAATTGTACGATATTAGCCGAATGAATCAGTTAAGAGGAATCTTCACGATTATTGTTTCAAAAATACATAAAAATTCAGATAACATTGGTTTCTATTTAGTGTCGGTTATTAAATGTTTTCTCAGGACTAGGTCCCAGCTCATAAATTGTTTACTCCAATATGTTATGGTTCGGTACAAGTAGCTACGCATTATCGTTTATAAATCTTGGGGGATTGCGAGGGATTATTATCTTTTTGTCTGTCGATTTTTTTATATTTATAAATATATTATTATATATATATATTTAATAGTCCATTTTAAGTGTCCAGTTTGTTTTTTGGAGTTTTTCTCATCAACTCTTGGTCGTAAATCTTTTTGTTTGTGGTTATATCATAACTTAATTAAAATTTTTCCAATGATAAATACCATTCAAAAACTTATCCATTCAATATATTGTGGTTATAAGTTATCATTTATCATATAACATAAAAATAAAAATTAAGGTCTAAATTTGAAAAAAAAGACTTGAAAAGTCAAAACTGGACACTTAATGTAGGTACGCTATGTAGTTTTTGGTTGGTTGTTTTGTGTTAAGTTTGTTAAAGAAAGAATAATGCTACACATTGCGGCGGAACACTATTTTTGTTTGTTTTGATTCGGGGAAATATGTTATTTTACCATATTGTGCAGGGGGGCCAGTAATTTTTGTAACAATTTAACTGTCATTGATTTGTCATAATTAGCTACTAGACTACATACCTCAAATTTAATTAAACTCAAAATCAAAGATCATACGTATCTCAAAGCGTTTTCATATTTGTGGTGCATTTTGAGTTTCATCATTTATTTAAATAATATTTACGATAAAGTTTATATGCCTAATGGTATTTTTTTAATTTAAAGATTGTATTTATAACTGGTTGATAGAAAGAGATGGTATGTTCCTGCGTTGTTTCGGCGACGCTATTTGTATTTGTTATATGTGTTTTTAGAGCAAAAATGATACCTAGCCATGACTTGAGCCATTTTCGAAAAAAGCCCACTTGATGGCACGAGCCCCACACCGCACCTCACGTTTTCGAGTGGTTAGCCGTCACCACCACACCAAATGCTCCCGAAAAACGCCATGTGTTGGCGCGAGACCCACACCACCACTTGCGTTTTTGAGTATTTTTCTCGCGTTATGGAGGGAGAGGTACTTGACGGCTCCAAAAATGTGGTTTAGGAATTATGGAGGGATAGGGTCGGTCTTTTGGTTGTAATGACGGTATTCTGGTGTCATGGGAATACGTGCTGACGTGATTGATACACTTTTTTTCTTAACACCAATGATGGCTCATGAGTACTAATGTTATTAGGTATGTTATGGGTGTGGCGTAAAGTTTTTTTATAATTCAAAAAATATATACTCAACTTTCGGATGGTATTATATAAAAACCGTACTTATCTCAAAAAACTATCATTATTAAACTCCTCTGCTTATAATCCAAATAAATCATTGTCAGTATATTTTTTTTTATCAAAGAAGTCTTTTTTTTTCGTTTTCTTTTTAAGAATTGGTAAACAACGGTCAATTTTGTTGATGTAATTGAAAGAGACATATATGCATGGTCCATATTGACTTTGAACACAATGTATATGAGAAAACAAATTAAAGGCCAACAGCAGACCAAAGACGGCATGTTCAATACGTCAACCTAAACCAAGATTAAGATATGGGCTCAACCTTGTGAATTAATCAATCAATAATATCATAAATCATGATTAGAAAAAAGAAAAAGATCTAATTATGATACCTCTTTCTACGATCACAAAGTTTTTTTTCATTTTCATTAGTGATGAAAAGCAGACTTTTATGGATGTCAGTTTCACACATTATATTAGGCCATCATGCTAAGTTAATAGGAGACAAAAAGCAAAAGAAACCGCGCGTTGCAGGACAGGAGGTTATTTTTTTCCGATAATTTTATTTACGTTTAGGGTTTTTTTTTTGGGCGATGCGTTATCGAGGGGTTAATTTTTAATATTTTCTTTTTTGTATGAGTCAGGGGAAAAAATTTTTTGCGTTGGGACGGGTAATTTTTTCCCCGAATATTTTTTTTTTTTGGAAGGTTTGTAAAAATTTTTTTACTGGAATTTTTGTTGTATGGTATTTCGTTAATAGTTAAAGGTGAAGGGTCCGTTCTGTTTTTTTTTTTTATTGGGCTAGATTTTAGGCTAATTTTTGGTTTTTTTTTGGCTATTTTTTTCGGATATTTCCTTTTTTTGTTTGATTCGGAATTTTTTTTTGCGTTGGTCGGGTTAAAATTTTTCCAGCGGAATATTTTCCTTTTTTGGGACGGTTCGATATCTTTTTTTTGGGCCGATAATTGAAAAACGTTGGGATACACAATAATAAACTTGACGTGTTTTTTTTAATTTTTTTACGGATTTTTTGTGTAAGAAAATTCTTAAATAGTTAAAAGTTTGAATGGAACCGTTTTGGTAAATTTTTTTTTACTTGGGTCAGATTTCAAGGCTATTTTGGGTAGTTTTTTTTATACTTTGGGCAGATTTGGGGCATTTTTTATGCGAATTTTAGGCTAGTTTGTCGACAATGTGTTATATTAGTATTAAATTTTTTTAGTGGCTTATGTAAGTTTTGGGTGAGAGTTTAATGTTTTATATTAGTGTGTTTTGATTTTTTTTGCTATTATTGGTTTTTTTAATATAATGGGTTGTACGTATCTCTCTCTTTTTACCTCTCTTAGTATAGTTTTATCTTTCTATTCCAACCCATTATATCAAAAAACCATCAATGCAAAACCCCTCCCCCAAACCCCCCATACCCCCCACCACCCCCCACCGATAGTATGTTCTTGTAAAAAAAAAATTCTTACTATACTACACAATCGTCGACCCCCCCACTATAAAACACCATCCCAACGTATCAAATACCCCAATTTGTCCCATTTCCTACCCCCCACACCTCCCCCAACATCTCACAACTCTCCCCCATCCTCCCCCCCCCCCCCCAATTCATCATCTTTTAATATGTTACGTTTTTCCTTACACAAAAAATCCCGTTTAAAAAAGAATATTAAAAAAAAAACACGTCAAGTTTTTATATGTTTCAACAACTTTTTTACATTTATCGGATCCCAAAAATATAAAAAAATAGATATCGAACCGTCCCAAAAAAAGGAAAATATTCGGGGGTAGTGAAATTAAATTTAAATCCCGTTCCAGCAAATTAAAAAATTTTCCCGAATCTTACATAAAAAAAGGAAATTTGTTTTCCGGGAAAAAAATTAGCCAAAAAAAAAACAAAATATTTAGCCGCTAAGAAAATCTAGCCCAAAACAAAAAGTAATAAAAAACTTATACAGAAAGGACCGCTCACCTTTTTATAATGATTTACGAGATTTTCTTTATGCACAAAATTCAAGTTAAAAATTTAGACAAAACCGTCCAAAAGAAATAAGAAAATATGTTCGGGATAAAAAATATAGCCAGTCCAACCAAAAAAATTTTTTCCATGAAGCATAAAAAAAAGAAGATAAATATTAATAAATATTTAGATCCCCTTGCGATAACGCATCTGCCCAAAAAAATAACCCCCGTAACGTAAAAAACAAATTATTCGGAAAAAAATTTAACACACCCGCCGACATATGCTTGCGGGTTCTTTTGCTTGTTGTTCTTATTTTAACTTAGAAATGATTTTTATGTGATGGCCATTTTAATTGTGTGAGAACTGACAAGTCCATATATGTCTTGTTTTTATCACGATTGAAAATATAAAAAAATCTTTGTGTATCGGTGAAAACTGAGTTGGTTACATAATTTGATTCTTTTTTATCTTTTTCTTATATCATGATTTAGATGATATTTTGATCGATTAATTTCACAAAGGTTGAGTCCGCCATATTTTAATCTTGGTTTTGGATTGACGTTGAACATGCCGTCTTTGGTCTGCTGTTGGCCTGTTTTAATTTGTTTCTCTATTCTTTGTGGTCAAAGTCCATGATGGACTCTATGCATATATGTCTCTTTCAATTACATCAACAAAATTGACCGTGTGTGTACCAGATCTCTGAATAAGAAAACGCGAAACAAGAAAAATGAGCTTTCGCTTGTGACTAAAAATAGAAATAATTTTATACTGTCAATGATGTATTTGGATTATGAGCAAAAGGAGTTTAATATTGATAGGTTTTTGAGATAAGTACGGTTTTATAAAAAACCATCGAAGTTGAGTATATATTTTTTGAATGATAAAAAAACTTTACGACACACCCTTAACATACCTAAATAACAGATAGGTACTCTGTTGATGAATGTGAAGTTTGGTGTTATGAAAAAGTGTTAGACGGTCAGCACGTTTTCCCATGACACCAGAATACCTCATCACACCAAAAACACCATTCCCTCATAACCAACATTATTGGTGGGCCGTTAAGTACACTCCCTCCATTAACTGCAAGAGAAAAATTACTCAAAAAGCAAAAGTCAGTGTTGTTGTGGCGTCTTCGCTTGCCAAGCAGTCATGGTCGGTTTTTTCGTGTGAGCATTTTGGATGTGTCTTTCTAGGTGACCGGATCAGTAACCAGATCTCTCATAATGTGTGAGGTGTCGCTTGTGTGGTTGGTGGGGCTCGTGCCATCAAGTGGCGTTTTCGAAAATGGCTCAAGTCATGGCTTAGGGTATCTTATGCTCTAAAAACGACATATATCAAATACAAATAGCTTCGCCGAAAACAGCAGGATCATTACCATCTTTTCTATCAATCAGTTTATAAATACATGTTGTTTATTAGTGTAAAAAGACCTTTAGGCATATAAATTATGTTATGTAGATTATTTAAATTGAAAAATGAAACTCAGAGAAGCGACGTTCAATTATGGAAATACGCTTTTGAGATACGTACGATCTTTGTTTTGAGTTTATTTAAATTTGAGGTATGTAGTCTAGAAGCTATTTATGGACAAATCTATGAAAGTTTACTTGTTACAAAAATTACTGGCTGCACAATTATGAAAATACATATTCGACAAACAAACAAAAATAGTTCCGCAGCAATGTGTTGGCATTATTCTTTCTTTAGACATACTTAACACAAAACAACTAACAAAATACTACATCCGTCCCACATTAAGTGTTCAGTTTGACTTTTTCAAGTCTTTTTTTTTCAAATTTGACCTTAATTATTTTTTTTTATGTTATATGATACTTGATCCAAAATATAGTTTTGAATGTATTTTTCATTAGTATAATTTTTATTAAGTATTATATAACACAAACAAAAATATTTACGATCAAAGTTGATGAGAAAAGACTCTAAAAAATCAAACTGGACACTTAATATGGGACGAATGGAATATATATATTCGATAACAAAAGATAAATAAGCCCGTCGCATTCCCCCAAGTTTTATAACGAGATGCGTAGCTACTTGGACCGAACCATAACATATTGGAGTAACATTTTATGAGATGGTCCAAGAGGTGCAAACCGGAACCGGTTTTTTTTTAAACCGGTCCAAAAAACCGGAACCGGTTTTTTTTTAAACCGGTCCAAAAAATCGGAACCGGTTTTTATTTAACCGAACCGGTTAAAAATAACCGAACCGGTTAGACCGGTTTTTTACCGGTTCTAAACCCGGTTTTATCCGGTTTTTTAAAATAACCGGTTTTTTATTTTTTTATTTCAAAAAATTTTTTTTATATCCGTTTAAAAAAAACCGGTTTTAACCGGTTAAAAAACCGGTCAACACTAGCCGTTATATACGTTTTTTTAAAAACCCGGTTTTAACCGGTTTTTTCCGTTTTTAAAAAAAAAATCAAACGGTCATATATCCGTTTATAGCCGTTTTTTTTTGTTTTTTTTTTATTTTTTTGATGATTTTAAGCCATGGATTGGTAGTATAAATACATGTAATGAGTTGGGGTTGAAAAACCACTCACTATATTTTAGTTGTACTAATTGTTTTGTTTAATAAAAGTTTATGGTTGTATTTTTTTGGTATGTTATACAGGTGCAAAATAAAAAGTTATGCTTGTATTTGTTTAGTATGTTTCCGGTGTATTGTCTAGTTTAAAATGTTTGATAATTATCAAGTTTATTTAATTATATGTTTCGAAGTTTTAAATCCGAAAAAAACCCGTACCGGTATAAAAAACCGATTCACCGAATACATTTATAACCGAAATTACCGAACCGGTTAAAAATCCGATTAAAAAACGATTCGAAATTCTATAACCGAAAAAAACCGATTTTCCGAACATTTTATAAACCGGAAAAAACCGATTCGAAAAAAAACCAAAGAATAAACCGGAAACCGGTTATTAGAAAAAAACAGGTTTTCTAAAAAACGGAAACGGTTTTCTAAAAAACCGGAAACGTTTAACGATTTTTTTTTGCAACTGCTAAAAACACAATACACAAGAAATTATAGGAAACTGGTGGCCCCTCTTGTTCTTGGGCAATTAGGTGCCGTCCTAGCCTGCTTGTTAAGGTAAAATACCGTACCTTGAGTCTAGGGTGCGTTCCCTCGTCTATGATTGAGTATCCCTTTTAACTATCGGAAATAAGAATGAACACCCGTTTAACTCGCCCCGGGTGTTGGAACCCAGTGACCATGACTCGGGCCGTGAGGAGTAAGTATGTGAATGTTAGCAGGAAGGGGCTTGTTTTATGGTGAAGCCGAAGAGGCTATAGTAATAAATGTATGTATGTCGTAGAAAGTGTTTAACCCGTCAAGTAAATAAATTGTCTTTGGGTAGATTTTACTACTTGAAGTATGTTTGGATAGTTTGTTGCTTGACAATGGGAATGAGGGAGAGGACATATACCTAGCCCTTGCACTTGGTGTCGGTATACCTTGGGGACCATCGATCCTTAATTCTGGAATAGCGATTGTTGCGTAAGTGCTTGCTATTATCCAATAGTCTTGAAGAGCGTTCTGTCGTTCTTTATCGAGTCTAACATTTTGTCTTCTTTCGGGTTGATGTAGTACGCCCGTCCGGATCCCGGATGACCCGTTCGGATGTGAGGTCCGTTCGGATTTGAGTAGCTTGCTTGGTCTGGAATGCTTCGATTGGGTTTGAGTGGTTCACTTGGGTTTTATGTGGCCCCTTCGGACTAATAGCCTGTCCGGCATATACGCGGACATGTCCCCCCCAGTATGACTTTAAGTGTTGTAGACTATTGAAGTCATACTTAAAGTGCTCATCTGAAAAGGTTCTGAGATGTTGGTCCTTGTCTCTTTCTAGCCCCAATCTTTTTTTTTTTTTTTTTTTTTTTTTTTTTTTTTTTTTGTTTTTTTTTTTGTTTTTTTTTGTTTTTTTTTTTTTGAATGGGACAGAATCATAATTACAGTGGGTTAAAAACCATTATGATTCCTCGTTGTCTCTTTATCACGTGTTTACACGTGTTGATCGATTTACAATCCGGGGGGACGGTGGTCGTGTGCTTTGGACCTTGACAGCTGTGTTCTTGTGATTTGTCGTTGACCAAGCTCCATTTGGGGCTATAAATTGTCCAGTATTTTATTTTTTACCTTGTGTAAAAAAATTTTAATAATAAAAAAAAAAAAAAAGCATAGCCGAAAGTCCTTTGTTGCAAGACATTCATCCGACTTCGCTCAGCGTTCACATTTCTTTATTCGTGATCTGGTTATACTTTTCTCCTTTTTTGACCTTTATAAGGTTGACTTCCCTTTCGGATCTTTGCTTATGGAGTCATGGAACGAGTCCGTCATTGGGGTCACTAGCTGAAACTCATTCCATCTTGCAAGCGTGACATGGGTTGTATAGCTCTTACCATGGATACTTCGGACGTGAAAGCCCTCACTCATAAATATAAAATTCCTAGGGATCTACATCCTGTTGCTGTTTCTTCCGAGTGGACCATGGACCGTCTAGATGATGATTGCATTGGTCTCTATGAGCAGTTATTTTGTGTGGCTGGGCTATGTGTACCTTTTCAACCTTCCTTCTTGCGTGTTAGGCTCTTTCATTGTACACAATCTCCCAACTTGTGCCATTGAGGTTTGACCAGGGTGGACCCTCTGCGAGTTGTACTGTCGAAGGCATGACATTGTCCCTTACGGTAACTTTGTTTCGGGTTTTTTACAAAATTAGCAAACAAGGGGATTGGTTTTACTTCGAGAAAGAAGCTAGGTATGGACTTACGGGGTAAGATCTGAATGAAACATTCTCATTGTATGACAGATGTGGAAAGGGAGCTTCTTTTTTAATTGATCGAAGATGCCACTTCGGATGCTATGTGTTGGACGGGCTATGATTTCAGATATAAGCGACCCTGTACCGAAAGATGGTTTTAATGAGGCTGACGTTGTTAGTCTGACCCACCAACCCATTGATATTCGTGGCGTTCCGAGCGGACTGCTTTTTTGTGCTGGATTGGCCGTCACCTGGGAATTTCCTAAGTTCTATCCTTTGTTCAAAGATCATGGAGGGCTAATTGGTAACGATGAGGGCATCTTGTACTTTTCTTTGTTTGTTTGCAACTTTGCATTTATTCCCTCTCTTAGTCCCTCACCTGTTTGTTTTTTTCTTTTTCTTTTTGTAGTGATTACCATGTCGCGAGATATTTACGTCTTACGTTTCTTTCCGGAATGTCCATGAGGTGCGGAGGCTTTGACCGCACACGACGTCATGCCCAAATTCTACCCACACCCCTTAGCAGCGATGAAACCAATCCATGCCAAGACGGTTTCTCATAGAAGGGTTGATGGCTCCAGATCCAAAAGATAGTTGGGATTACCAGTGGTAGGTTAAGGAAGGACAGCTGGCTTGCTGACCTAGAGACTAGATGGATGCACAAGGGTTACCGAGGTTGCCAGTGGGCCTCGAGAAGGGTTCGAAAAGGCGTAAAGGAGCAAGCTACTGATCACTATCATTGCCCATAAATCCTCTTCAAGAACCTATTGAGGGGGGTTGCTTCGGATGCTTCTAGGGGCGAAAATTGTGGTTGCTCCAATTACTCATGCTCAGGAGATAACCTTGCTTGAGATTCATTCAGCATGATTCTGCTAACACCTCTACCACCCTTGTGAAAAGTAGGCATCATGATGTAAACTCAGGGTTCTTGGCATGGAGATGACGTTTTGATGATGGTGTGGATGAAGTGGATTGATTTGAGGGGCCGGACGAGGCATGTTAACGTACCACGGAACGAGTTGTTCTCCGATACTGAGTCAATACCCAGTCGCAACCCGTCCGGATACTGGGAATCGGTCAATTAGCTCAAGAGGAAACTCCCCATGCCATGATCACACTTTTGAGAGTTTGTCCTTCATTTCCTCTTCATTCTCTTATGTTTTTTTTTTTTTTTTTTTTTGTTGCTAATAGGCAGTATTTCATAGGTGTTGGTGCCGATGAGGCTGGGTCTTCTTTGCCTCCGCCTCTTTTTGTTCCGACTTGGGGAATCCATCAGAGGGCTCGATTTGACCACCCTCCGGATGAAGTGTCGTGAATTATGGCTAACCTTACCCCTCCTGGTGTTCAAGAGGAGTTGCATTCTTTTGGATAATAACCGTGTTTTGGATAGATGCCTGGTTTTCCTTGGCCAGTGGCAGCTATGGCAACAAAGCCCCCCATGCTCTCCGTCAGTTTGAGTCTCTGTATGGCTCCATCATGCTTGACAAGAGAGCCTTGAGATGCTCACGGAGTCATCTTGTCTCGGTCTCGAGAGGGACTTTAATATCGTCCAAGAACTTCTAAACCCTTGTTCCGAGAGGAATAGGAAAATCCCGCTGAGGAGAATGACCAATGGCTCTGAGCGTCTTTGGTTGCTGTTGTTCGTTCAACCGAAATAAGGCATGTATTTATGGATATCAATGCCGAACTGGCCCTTCGGATCAAAGAGTTGGAGAAACAATTGAAAAAGCCGCGATTGATGGTTTCCATTTCTTTCTACTGTGAAAAACTTGGAAAGTCAGCTTGCCCAAAAGACTTGCATTGGTTTCATGATGAAAGATTGCTAGTGATAGACTTTCGTGAGATAATGAGGAGCTTCCGGACACAACTTGCTTTGCCAAAAGGGAAGAAGTTTGGATGTGTTAGAATAACTTCCTTCCCAATGTGGTGGAAGGCGTCTTCTACTAAGTCACGAATATAAGCAGTCTCTCTCTGTTCTTTCAACTATGCCCTTCAGGGGTGGGGACAAGTCTGGTGAGGCAGAGGTCCGAACGAGGAGCTTCGTGAGCTTTTGATGAGGATGAATGGGTTTGATTGCTTATTCCGACAAGAAGAGGAATGTCTGAGTACGAGAGGTTTATTCTCACAGTACCTACTCTTTTGTGGATCGTATCTTATCCTGTTCCGAGAAGTCGGTGCAGACTTATCAAAACTATCCTGCACCTCCTCCATGGATGCTCCAAAGGCTGGCTCAGGAGGTGTCTATTCCTCTGTTTTTATTGTGTTGCATTTGCCCCACCAACTTGTTAGAGCCGCGAGAGGTGGCCGGTTCGACCAGACCTAGCCTCTCGACAAAATCTCAAAATCCAAGTACTTGGTTTATCTTCCAAAACCTGACCATGCTTCCGGAGGTCCTTACGCTCCTACGATAAGATGAACTTGAACTTTTGTAACTTGTAGTAGATAGGTCTTGTATTGCATTATTTGTAATTTTGAACAAGCGTCCCCTTTTGGGGCCTGATAATTGTAACTTATATTGGAGTCGTTGTAAATTTGCATATGTCGCACTTGATTCCTCCCTTGTTTGCTTATTTCACTTATATTCGAATGGGTTAACCCTCATGTAGGTTGGGCCACCCTGACTTGTCCCTGGGATTTGTTTTGTCCGGAGGGGCTGTGCCCTTCCTCATCATTTTTTTCCTGTGACTTGGTTGTCCTGGGATTTATTTTTCCCGGAGGGGCTGTGCCCTCCCTTATCGTTTTTACCCTGTGACTTAATTGTCTGTGGGATTTATTTTTTCCGGAGGGGCTGTGCCCTCCTTCCTTATCGTTTTTACCCTGTGACTTAGTTGTCTGTGGGATTTATTTTTCCCGGAGGGGCTGTGCCCTCCCTTATCGTTTTTAACCTGTGACTTAGTTGTCTGTGGGATTTATTTTTCCCGGAGGGGCATGTGCCACCTCTACTTATCTGTTTTTACCATGTGGCTTATTTGCTGTGGATTTATTTTTTCCGGTGGGGCTAGTGGCCCTTCCATATCGTTTTTTACCCTGTGTCTTGTTGTCTGTGGGATTTAATTTTTCCGGATGGGGCGCGTGCCTTCCTTATCGTTTTTTACACTGTGACTTAGGTTGTCTGTGGGATTTATTTGGTCGGTATGGTTATCGATCTGTCAGTTCCAATTATATGCAACATAATATTAGGATAAAATTTGCCTTTTCCTTTTGAATAATAGATGCGACATAGGCTATAATTATTAATTGTATTTGCAATTTGTAAATAACTAGATTTCATAAAACATTGAAGTAATACTAATAGCATTTTACGGTAGTTAGATTATCTCTGCGTGCCTGTTCGACCGGGCTCCACCTTTTCCTCACCTTGTTTGCAAGTTGTAAGAAAACCATTTCAGAATGCTTCTGTGTCCTGTTATGGGCCTTCCCAATTTGGCCCCAACTTTCCTTGTTCTCTAATCCTGCTTCGCTTCTTTCCTTCGATAATCAAAAACTCCCCCGGCCTAAAAAACAGCTGGAGGGACCTCTTGTATAGTACTGTTCCATCTTTGTTTTGTACTTGGGCCTCTCTGTTTTAGCAGGCTTACTTTTCTTTCCTGCAACCTAATCTAGATTAAAACGCTGCTCCTATCTTGTATTCTTCCGTATCATTAAGGTTCGATAGATGGGATTCCTTTCTCCAGCGGGGGATTGACAGACTTCACTTCCATGGTCATAATGAAGGGGTGTCGCCTTGCTATGCTTGATGTGAGGTCCTGTCGGGCCCTTAGAACTTTTGGCAAACGCTCGTTCCACGCCAACGGCTCTTTCCCTCCTTGTCTGTCTTGATCCCCTCCATCCGAGGGATTCTACTTTGCATTCCACTATAAACCATTGGCCTGTGGGTTGGGATAACGGAGGCCATGTTCATCTGTTGAATCTTTGTATCTGGTCTGCACCACCCTTTTGAATGGTTCATTACCAGATATGAGCTCCATTGTCTGTGAACAATTATCCTTGGAAGGCTAAACCTGCAAATGAGATTGTCCTTTCAAATCGGATCACCTTTTACCTGTTATTTTTGACATAGAGGTTTTGGCTTCTATCCACTTAGTGAAATATGTCAATTGCTACAATGACAAATTCGGCTCCTCCCACTAGCTGGTTCAATTGGTCACATAGATGTCCATTCCCCCCATTGAAAAAGGGCCCAAGGGGCCATGTTGGATGTATGGGTGTCTTCGGGGAGTCTTGGGAATGGGAGTGAATTTTGGGATTGAGTCACATTTTTCTTCTTCTTTTTTTAGCTCAGCTTGCATTGTGGGCCATGTATTAGCCTTGCGCATTAGCCTATCCGATGCTTCCGCTCTTGGGACTTTGTGCATTCTACATGATCATGTGGATTCTCCCGGAATTACCATTAGTTGCTTGCAAAGGACTCTTCACTCACTCTACATCAGACGGCAACAAAGTATACTTCTGTAACAATAATCCAGTAACTCTATCACGTATTGGCTTATCTTGGCACGCAGGGACCGTGCCTCATTTTTATCCGAAGGGGCTATTCCCTCTTCCAAATACTTGATGATGGGAGTCATCCAGTTCTCCCCTTCCTCTTCCACAATGGTTTGTACATCCTTGGCGTCGGTTGAATGTTCATTTAGCACTTCCACTTGAATCTCTCTTGGTGGAGGTGACTGAATGGACTGTTGTAGCAAGCTTGCATAAAATATTCTGCCTTTTGATTGTCTTCTTGTTGGTATGTTCTACGATGGAGAACGTCTTGATTCTGAGCTTAAACTCCTTGGTTTGGCCAAATACTTGATCATTGGATCTCTTTGGTAGCTTTCATATGCCCCATTCTGATTGATTAGCAACCAATTTGGAGTCTTACCTTCACCTCTATGCCTGATACTTTCTATCTTTCCATTGCAATGCGTAACCCTGCCAGGATGAGCTTCGTATCGGAATCGTTGTTTTGCCCGTGACATGACAAATGTTAACGTAAGGGCTTATGTATATCCAATCACATTAGGTCCGATTAGGACGAGCACCGGCTCAGTGTCTTTCAGACTGGCATGCTCCGTCCGTGAAATGTGTCCAGCTTTCAGTGTCGTCTACCTCACGGTCGGTATTCGGGCATTCGGAAAGTATCCCTCTTCTGTCTTCTCCTTCGGAGCGTCTTCGGACAGGTAAATACTGCCAGGACTTGGCCTTTATTGGCATTCTTGGTATGAATGAAAATTTGTATGTCCCTATCTCCACTGCATACTTGGCTAATTTTCTGACGGTCTCTTGCTATGCTTAGGATATTTTTTATGGGTTGGTCCGCTGATGACTTGACTGGATGAGCTTCAACTGGACCTTCTTATTAGTCTCCTGGTAATGTTAACCTAGAGAGCGAGCCAGCTTTTCCAGAGGGGAATAATTCTTTTCTGCCTCATTTAGCGTTCTGCTCACATACTGGACCGGGCATTGTCTTCCGTTTCGGTCTGTCATCAGTACTGCTGAGAATCCGCCTCTTTGCTACTGCTAGGTCATGCATAGAGGTTCTCTTTCGGAGGGGAGGTGGTGTTAATGATGGAAGGGATATTATCAACCTCTTCATCTGCTGAAAAGCTTCTTCTGCCTCTGAAGTCCATCGGTACTCATGCTTGTTTTCTTTGGTTATGTTTTTGAGAGTGTTGAAGAAAGGGAGAGCCTTCGGTGACTGGCCAAAAACCGATTTAACGATGCTCAGCTTTACTGAGACTCTGCATCTTTTCCTTAATGTTTTTGGGGAAAGCGAAGATCCGATATGGCCTTTGTTTTTTTTTTCTTGTTTGGGTTTGACCTAAATTACTTCGTTGTGACCATTTTATCCCAAAAATTTGCCTTCTTCTACCCCAAACGAACATTTTTTGGGATTCAGCTTCATGTTTATTGCTTTTAAATTTTCAAAAGTTTCTGCAATGTCTGCCAGGAGATCCTTCTCATCTTTGCTTTTGATAACCATGTCATCCACATATGCCTCTAGGTTCCTTCCTATTTGGCTTTGAAACGTTGAGTCAACCAATCGTTGGTAGGTGGCACCAGCGTTTTTTAAACCAAATGGCATCTTCATGTAGCAGTATGTCCCTTGCTCCGTGTAAAAGGCTGTCTTTTCCTCATCTTCTCTTGCCATCTGAATTTGATGATATCCTTTGTGGCACAAGGGAGAAACCTTGTACTGTAACCCATGATGCTATCGACCTTGCAGTCAATACTAGGCAGAGGCATAATAGTCTTTCGGGCATGCAGAGTTCAAATTTTTAAAATCGGATACAATTCCTCCATGATCCATAATTCTTGTATAAGTACTGGGTTAGAGTTATACGTCGGGTACTTCACGGACGGACTATTCCTGCTCTTACCCCATTCGGCTACCTCATTTGTGACAGCTTCACTTTTCTCTGGAGAAAAGGTCCTCCTTTTTTGGCAGAACAGGTTCCAAGGACGGGTTTACATTGAGGGAGTGCTCTATGATCTTTCGGGGCACCCCGGTCATGTCAGACGGTTCCCAAGCGAAGACTTCCAGGTTGTTTATTAGGAGTGTCTTTAGTTGGTTCTTGCAATCCGAAGTAATGTTCTTCCTCCTATGGTAATAATTTGGACCTGGGAAGTGGGGAATTTAACTAGATTTGCCTCAGTAGGTCCGTCCTTCGTCTGGCTGTCCGTCTCATGGACTCCGGCTGTATTTACGTATGTACTTGTTTTTCTTCCCGATGTCTGCATTCTGCGATTATCGTTTGACGACGTACCGGCCCGTTGCTATCCCTTTGGAGTGGGGAACCTGATAATAGCGTGGATAGTTGATGGCAATAGTGTGTCGTGCTTTTAACCCTGGTCTTCCCTAAAATTATGCCATGTTGTAAGGAGAAGGGGCCTCTGGCGCCGAGTACGACTAAAAAATGTCATGGACATCCTTTTGCTCAGACCTTAATTTCCGAAGCACAACTTCCAGATCGGATTTTTCCCAATGGTTCGCGATCTCGCCGGCGAAACCCACAAATCCGTTATTGTTTTCTCTCTAGTCTGCCATTACTTCAGGGTAAGATTTTCACAAAAGAAGTGTTTTCTCGAACATGTCCTCCACGGATGAACCCCTCATCCACTTCACAACGCCTTACCAGATAACCCTTTCACTTCGGCTTCTATGATTAGTGGTAAGTTCATCAGATGGCATCATATGGTATGACCACCTGAAGGCGATAGAGGCGTTTCTTTCCAAGCTTCTGTTGTCCAGAGAACCTTGGCGTTCTTCTATTTTGGGAGGAGAGGGGTTCTGACCATGTTGATACAATGGATGAGGGGGATGGATTTCTGCCTTGACCCTTCGACTCTTTGCCCTTATGTCCCTTCATCAGTGATTCAGCTTCCTGTTTCGTGGGCGATTACCTATTGTTTCCTTAACTGTATGCTATCGTTTGTGTGATGACCCTTATCTGGATGCATAGTCACTGTATTTATCGGGATCGCCTGTTCTCAAGGGTTTGCCACTGGCCTTGGTGCTGGCAATTGCAGTTGGGTTTCGGTAGCTAAAAATTTCTTTGGGACACTTAATCAGAGAGTCCAAAGAGAGTACCGGCACTGCTTTGTTTGCTTGGTCTCTTTGGGGGTAGGGTGCTCTGTAATCCCTATGCCTTCCCACGTGAATATTGTTTCTTACCTTGTAAGGCTCTTATAGTCATTTTCCCTTATAATCTCTTTCTTTGGCATACTCCGGTTGTCTATGTAATTCTCGTGGTAGTTTGGAAGGTCAGTCTATGTGGGACCCTCTCGTGGCTCCTTATCGGAAAAGACAGGCGACGAATGGAATGTCCCCTCGACTCTCACGGTGGGAGTTCTTGCTAGGCCATAAGCTTCTTTCCGCACAGGTACATATTCATCCACCCTTCTCTTCATTTAGTCAACGGTCTTAGGTATGGTTGCTTGAGAAGGCGCTTTGCTCAGCTCGGAGATTTTACTGAACCCATGAAGGATGAGATCTTCCATGACCTCCGCGAAAACCTTATGATGAGACCAGTTTCCACTGTCCATATTTCTTTGAATGACTGGTATGGGGAGGGTCCTCAGTTAGCCCCTTCTGACAATCTTGGTGATCTCATGGGGCTCTTTGTAACACGCTCTTCTTATTGAGTATCTGTTGGTGAATGCTTCCCTTAGTTGATACCACTCATTGATGCTATTGAGTGGGAGACTCTCGAACCAACCCCTGGCTCCTCCGTCCAATGTTTGCTGGAACATACGAACTACAATCGGCATGGCACCATTCTCCTGAGTTTGCTGCCATCGAAAAGCGGTTTAAGTGATCGGCTGGGTCAGTGGACCCATCATACAGCGTGATGTTGGCAGGCATAACGTATTCCGGGCCAGCGAATTCAATGATCCTTCTTGTGAGGGGTGTTTTTAGCTTTTCCTTGAAGGGCTTGCTTAAGTCTTCCTCACCGACATCTTTTCCTCTCGCGACACGTCCTTCATTTAGAAGTATATTGTCCGTTCCAAAATCCAGACGTATCGGATCAGCCTTATTCTGTCGGTTATAATCTTTGATTATGGACTTCATTGCCGAAATGTGCCCTTCAATCTGACTTTGTGGTGAGAGGAGGGGAGTCTCATCTCGCTATCCCTACCGTTCCTTAAGATATGATTCTGAGAAGATATATTACCTGAATTCGATTTGTCTACGAAGCCTATCAGCAATTTCTATAGAAGCCCGGATGTTAAGGTAAAATACCGTACCTCGAGTCTAGGGTGCGTTCCCTCGTCTCTTGATGGAGTATCCCCTTTAATTATCTGAAAATAAGAAAGAACACCCGTTAACTCGCCCCGGGTGTTGACCCAGGACCAAGCTCGGGCGTGAGAGTAAGTATGTGAATGTTAGCCGAAGAGGCTGTATGGTGAAGCCGAAGAGGCTATAGTAATAAATGTATGTATGTCGTAAGTGTTGTACGTCAAGTAATAAATGCTTGGGTATTTATACTACTTGAAGTACTGTTTGGAAGTACTGTTCTTGACACCTTGGGAATGAAGGAGACGACCTATACCTAGCCTTTGTCTTGGGTGCCGGTATACCTTGGGGACATCGCTCCTTAATTCCTGGAATAGCGATGTTGCGTAAGTGCTTGTTATTATCCAATAGTTTGAAGAGGTGTCCTTCTTTATTAAGTCTAACGCTTTGTCTTCTTTTGGGTTGATGTAGTACGCCCGTCCGGATCCCGTCTGACCCGTTCGGATATGAGGTCCGTCCGGTATGTATGCGGACGGTAGCTTACAACTTTATGACCCGTTCGGACTCTTGTGGCCCGTTCGGATTTGAGTAGCTTGGTCTAGGATTTCTTCGATTGGGCTTGAGTTAGTCTGCTTGGGTTTTATGTGGTCCCCTCGGACTACTAGCCTGTCCGGCATATACGCGGACATTTACAACAAAAAGTACATACATCATTTGTTCAAAGACCCATAAAAAAATCCAATCCAAACTCTATTATTCAAAGACCCATCTTTCCATATTCTTCACCCACAACCCACTAAATCTATAGGATTCGGTGGTAGCGTCTGTAGATAGCAGCGGAGACCGTGGCCGGAGGTTAGGTGACGGTAGTGGAGGTATGTAGCGGGTATGGTATTTAGTGGGTGTTTGGGTTTGTGGTGTTTGGTTGTACACAGGTGGTGGGTATGGTGTTGGTGGCGGTTTGGTGGTTGATGCAAGATTCCAGTGATGGTGGTTGGAGTGGAGAGATGAGTGTTTTTGTTAGTGTGAGGATCTAGTCAGAGAGATGGATGATCTAGTTAGGGGTGCAAAAAAATCGGTTAAAACCGGTTTTCGGTTATTAGAAAACAGGTTTTAAAAAAACCGGTTTTTTTAATAACCGGTTTTGGTTTTTTCGGTTTTTCTGAAATCGGTTTTTTTCGGTTTAAGTCAGAAGCATTGCAATATTAGGCTCGTTTTGTTCGCAATTCGAAGATCTTTCCGCGGGTATTTTTTTATCTGAATGAATCGGTAGATATGTGTTATATATTTGATAAATAATGTTTATTATATAAAAAAATCATAAATAGTTAAAAGTTAAGGGTACGTTTTGTAATTTTTTATTTTATTTTATTTATATTAAACTTCAACATTTTTTATAAAATCATGCGTATGTCGGAAGCATTGCAATATTGGGCTCGTTTTGTTCGCAATTCGAAGATCTTTTCGCTGGTATTTTTTTATCTGAATGATTCGGTAGATATGTGGTATATATTTGATAAATAAAGTTTATTATATAAAAAAGTCATAAATAGTTAAAAGTACATGGTGCGTTTTGTAAATTCTCTTTTTTAAATTTAATTTGGGCCGGAAGAAGCGTATTATTTTTTAGCGTGGGCCATTGTTGGGTTGGGTTTCTATGCAAAATGTAAAACGACGTCGTTTATTTCCAATTATAGTATATACATATAATACTCGTGTGATTCGCTTAACTTCATTGCGCTATATCGTACAATTCGTATTGGTATATGATTCGTAACTAATTTGGTATACTACGTAGTTTCTAGTTCTCGTTTACTATTCTCAAGTCAAAAACCAAAAAGTCACAACTCCGAAAGGCACAAGTTTGAAAATTATTTTCCACCAATTAATTTCTTGAGTAGTTGAATGCAACATTATAGTATGAGTCTGTTAATACGATGCAAAGGAGTTTTATGTAATTGTGTTTTGGAAAATGAATAAGCCTACACCATAAGTCAGTTTTGAAAATGCAATTGATGCATATAAGAGAAATTCATAAGTGTTTCAGTCTGCATATTTTGATAATAGGACATTCATCAAAGTTTGACACGTGACACCATTTATAATGTGACACGTCATCAAAATATGTATACTTGAATACTTTATGAAATTTCGTTGCACTTACACAACTTTTTTGAAATTCACGCATCAAAACGAAACAACGAAAAAAATTTGTTGCTATTTTATGAAACAACCCGACTTCTCTTTGAAATGTCTTCTAATGTTATAAAAAAACAAAACTTGTCAATTGCAATATGTAATTATCTTTGCCAACTTCTCTACTTTTTTCTTTCCAAAATCTAGTTACGGAATTGTTGATCATCAACCACTTGTATACTTTACTACATACAACATCTTTCAAATTTTCAAATTTTTCTTGATATAATATTCATTATTCTTTAATAATAGTATCAATATATATAACTTTAAAAATTATTTTTGGCTTGCAAATAAAAAATTATATAATACTAGATCGTGTAGATCTCTAGATTTGACACGAGTTTACTTATATAATATTGTCGTGTAACATAAATTGTTCATTTACATAGTATATTAATCCTACTTAATATAATATTGATTTTGTATATCCATGTGCTTTTCTGAATCTTTTTTAATTTGCCATGTCGAATAAAACCGGGAAAATGTTAAATGTTTGGTTGTTGGTACCCTAACGGGAAAATGTTAAGTGTTTGGTAGTTGGGATTCTATTTAAACGCATGAGATAATTTACATAAACATGTTGAAAAAATCTGCATAAATGTTTGACAATCAATAGTCTTCAATTTGCCGTTTCTGTCTTCTTATATGTTAAATGGGTAATAACGGAGTAATAAACATTCATTAACCAAGTTTTAAGGATTGAAAGTAAAAAAAACGAAGTGAAACAAAAAAATGTTGCGTTCTTGAGTATAAGTTAAGTAAGAAAAGAAAAGGAAAAGGAATGAAAAACAAGGGTAATTTAGTTGATTTTGAAAATAAAATGTTTCTTACCCAATATAAGACTGAAAATTTTTACTTTTAATTTTTTTTAAGTTTTAATTAGAGCTTCTCTAAAGCGAGTTGATTGAGACGCTCATATTTTTATTTGCACACTCAAATGTACAACCTGCAAAAGCAGTATAAAAAATTATACAACTGATTATGGCACAGTTTAAAATGTACAAATAGAAAATAAGAATGTGCAACAATGACATACAACATTCCTTTTCATTTCTTTTTCAACAATTTATACGTAAACATTCTATTTAGTAGGGCTCGTAAACGAATTCGACGTTCATTAGTGAACATTTCATGACGTTCGGTAAAAAGTTCGTTTAATTTTTTGTTTCGTTTATTTATAATATGACACAAGTCTGTTGAACATTATTTTATGTTCGGTTTGTGGTGTAGAAATGAACGAACATGACCAATTGTCACGTCCGTTTGGTGTTTATGTGTCGTGAACGTCGATTATGCGTTTATTAAATGTTCTGTTATGTTTATTTATTTGTTCTGTGTGTCGTTGTGTGCTTATATCTCTTAATTTTACTTTTAAAATGGTCTGTTTAAAATAAAAATAATACTTATAGAACAAAAAATATTATTATAATTTGATAATATTTTATGTTTTATTTCTACGTTCATTTATGTTCGATCGTTTATGTTCGTTTAAGGTGACGCTTAGGTTTCTTTAATGAACCGACATTAAATGATCTATGAAAACCATTTTCTTAATGTAAACTGAACATGAACAAGAAAAAATCGTCGCTTTAAGCGTTCGGTGTTCGTTAATTTGTTCGTGGTGTTAAAAATTAAGTAATGAAGACCTTTTTCTTTAGAACAATGGTCGTTCGTGTTCTCCGGTTCGTTTACAGCCCTATATATTAGCATAGTTTACATACTCACAAAGAAACCGATATGAATTCGTTATATAAACATGGCATTGTGTTTCGAAAACCGTTTACAATTATTCCCTAAAAGCGATTTATCAAATTAGAAACAGTCTCAATTAATTGCGGTACAGTATCTCGTTGCGTCTATGTTCTGTAGTCGAATCTAAAACCGTTTCATTTCTAAAGGTAGACCTTTTTGGAGATCTATATTGTTTTCCTATTGTTCTATAAAATATTACTAACTGCTAAACATTTATTTTTGTAAACTTATTATCACTGTTATAAAAGAGTAAATTCCAAAAAATGTCTTTGTAGTAGTCTAAATCGCAGACGTAGTTTCTATCATTTCGAAAGCGCATGTGTAATTTTATAGGAAACCTTAAACCACTCACGGTCGACTAACGGATGTTAATTATGTCGTTCGACTAATTAACGAACGAACCGCTATGTAATAAGTAGTGGACTTGTTAAATGGATTAGACCAGAAACCAATATGAACAACCCATATTAGCTTAAGGTGGCCGGCCTTAAGGACTAGGAAACAATGGAGAAGAGTTTTAGTGGTTAAGTGTAATTAACTATAAGTTATATTGGGATATTGATTTAATCATATACCATAACTTGGAAAAACAATTTAAGAATCTTCTCTTTTTCTCTCTCAAAACCAAACGACCAAAGATAACCATTTTAGATTTGTAGGGTTTTCGGCTTGTTTGACATGCTTAACAATGGGGAATCCATGATCATTGTTATGTTATAATCAACCGATCACGCGATAAGAGGTATAATAAATTGTATTTATTTAATTAATTATATAAGATGTACGGATCCATGTTGGTGATCTTTTCTGCTGCATTTATATACATTTTATATATGTTTTATATTGTAAAAACCCAACATTGGCATCACGAGCCATCGTATGTTCTTATATGATTATCGTGTATGCGTAAACGTGGCCAAAATGCGTGTTTTCACGTGTTTGTGGTAGCTGGTTTTAAACAACTCCTATGGCTTAATTTTCTAGAAAAAATCGACCCTAAGTGGTCTCTAAAATCAGTGTTTTATGAACCTTAAGCCATGAGTTACGTGTGCGAATCAGGAGGTTACTACTTGTTACTTAATTATTCGATTAGATGGTTTGATTTTATTTTCTTGTCATTATATTTGTGATCCATAGCAAATACATGCAAATTTGACATGGACAATAAGCCAACACCTTGTCGTGTACATAATTTGTTGTATGATTATGTAGTATATGCAAAATCGATGAAAACCTAGCCCTTTTATTCGTTTATTTGAGGTATGTTATGATTTGGAGGTGTAGCCATTGTTTTGGCAAATTTTTAGTACCTTTTAATACTTTGTATCCATTGTTTGGGAACTTGGCAGTAGTCTAATAGGTCTCATGTTAGTCATATTTGATTATCAAATTGTAATTGTTGCTCGATTTGGAATGACGTCAAAATCAAAGGTGGAAGTGCTAAAACCAGGTTGCTCGACCTTGATGTAGTAAAAAAATTAATTCCTGGCACTCTGCTGAGTTTAGACTCTGAAAAAATCTTTTTTCCGGTTTACGGACTCAAAGGCTACACTTTGTAGTTTGAATTTTGACTGGGGGAGCTCTTCTGGACTTTTAGGGCCCTCAAAGTGGACGGAAATTTATAACAGCTTCTGAAAATTAATGGCTAAATGGGTTCTACTTGCTTTTGATGTGTTTTGAAGCAAGTGGGAGCCCAATACTTGGTTTATGGCTTGTCCCTTAGTTGACCATTCGGTTTTTCATGGTGGCTCATGAACCCGAGCATAGGATTTCATCGGTTGAGGTTTTGCATGTCGTGTTGATTATGTTTCAACTTATGGTTTTTATATGTGTTGTGACTATTATAAATTGCACAAATGGGTTTAGACTTAAAATGAAACCCAAACATTTTCCAAACTAAGTCTTTTGATTTAGTTAAAGTTTAAGTATAATTTGAAACTAAAATCCATTGTTTATAAATAAAACACTTAAAATGGTTTTGTAGTTATGATTATTATTTGTTTTGTCCTTATTGTTAATATCCACATAGGTTGCATATTAGACTTAATTTGACATCTAAAACATATAATAAATAAAATAATGCTGATGCGGGTGTCGTAAGAACTTTAGCATGAAGTTTTACAACTCCCTAGGCAGTGTACCTAATCGTTGTAGTGTAGTATAGGCAAGACTCGGGGGGTTTTATCGTTCTCTAGGGGAAAATGTTAGGAAGGCTTGATCACGGTCTAACAAAATTCTAGGGGTTGAGAGAACATTCTTTTTGTGTTTTTATATTTTATAAAAGCAGATAAATCTATGGTTTGAGGGGTTGGTT
>BQNB010052634.1:0-40395 GCA_026074375.1 Tanacetum coccineum
TGCTCTTAAGAGGATTGTACGATATGTTTGTGGTACATTGGATTATGGTCTTCAGTTGTATTCTTCATCGACGTCTTCACTGATTGCTTATTCTGATGTTGAATGGGCGGGTTGCCCTACCACTCGACGTTCTAGTTTAGGTTATTGTGTTTTCCTTGGAAACAGTCTACTATCTTGGTCGTCCAAGAGGCAATATACTATGTCTCGATCTAGTGTCGAGGCTGAGTACCGTGGTGTTGCCAATGCGGTGACTGGGACTTTCTTGTTACATAATCTTCTTCGCGACCTTCATTGTCCTTTACATTCAACTACTATTGTGTATTGTAATAACGTCAGTGTCGTCTACCTATCTGCTAACCCCGTGCAACACTAACGAACGAAACGAAGCATATCGAGAATGGCATTCACGTTGTTCGCAACCAGCTTGTTGCTGGTCAGGTTCGTGGCTTACATGTTCTCTCTCGTTATCAGTATGCCGAAATCTTCACCAAGGATCTTTCGTTTGCTTTATTTGATCAGTCTCGGACCAGTTTGAGCGTTCAACGTCCTCCCGCTTCTCATATTGCTGAGGACGCTGTTGGTGATTTGTATTTGTGACTATTGGGCCAAAATAGTCATGAATAGTTTGTATTGTGGTATATATATGGTAAAACCGAGCATTATTGGCATTTTAATAAACAATTTCACACTTTACAAATGTCAGAAAACAAGCAAGATTAACCGCGCGTTGCTGCGGGCGTTAATTTTTCGCGCGTTGTTAGGGGGCTTTATTATTTATTTTTTTTGGTTTATTTTTTCGGTCTCATGTTTAATAGTTTGTTTTTGTTCTTATATAAAATGACAATCGCGCTTTTTTTTTGCCCAGACCGATAAAAAGTCGTAAATAGTTAAAGATAAGAGTATTTCCTGTAAAAAAAATTTTCTTCTTATTTTTGGCCAAAAAAGAGAAGGGGGATAATAAGTTTTGTTTTTTGCCGTATGAACAGTAGCCGAGCCCATTGGGCCGGGGATACTGTAGCGCTATATAGGCACTGTTCATTTAAAGCCACTGTTAGCAGTGCCAAACGACGTAGTTTTACTTGTGAACATGTGTTATTATTATTTTTATCTTGTTTTTTTCGCGCCGTTTTTTTATGTTTAATAGTTGTAAGTTTATTTTTTTCCAGCACGTTACTGACGGGGAGCCACCGGTTTTTGGGCGTAATTTTTTCGCGCGGTGTGCGTGTCAATATTTCTTTTTTTTTCCTTTTAAATTTTGTGCGAGTCTGATTTTGTCGGTTCTCATATTAATAGTAGCGGGTTACTTTTTCAGTATAGTCAATTCGGAATTGTCTTACCACGGGTATTTTTATATTTTTTTTTATAATTGGGCTGGCCCAAATTTTATGGGCCTGTTTAGTCAATTCGGAAATGTACTTTTACCGCGGATAATTTTTTTATATGAATGCGCTTGGTAACTTACGTAAATTTTTTTCCTCCTTTTGTGCAACAGAGTTTAAAAAAAAAAAAAAAAAAAACTAATTGGGCCGGCCCAAATTTTTGGGCTAAATTTTTTGGGCTTTTTTTGCCCTTCATATTTAATAGTGCGGGTTTATTTTTTCAGTATAGTCAATTCGGAAATGTTACCGCGGATATTTTTTTATCTGAATGCGTCGGTACTTTTGTAACATTTTTTTCCTCCCTATTTTGTGCCAACAAATTTTATTTAAAAAAAAAAAAAAAAAAAAACTAATTGGGCCGGCCCAAATTTTTGGGCTAAATTTTTTGGGCTTTTTTTTGGCCCAGCACTGTAGCTACAGTGCTACAGTGCTTAAGATGAACAGTGAAAGTGGGTCAAAAAACGTTGCATGTCATTAATTCTTTTTTTTTTTAATTTTGTGCGAGTTTATTTTGTCGGTCTCATATTTAATAGTGCGGGTTTACTTTTTCAGTATAGTCAATTCGGAAATGTTACCGCGGGTATTTTTTTATAATTGGGCTTGGCCATATTTTGGGCATTCGTTAAGTCAATTCGGAAATGTTACCGCGTATATTTTTTTATTTGAATGCGTCGGTACTTTTGTAACATTTTTTCCTTCCCTATTTTGTGCCAACAAATTTAAAAAAAAAAAAAAAAAACTAATTGGGCCGGCCTAAATTTTTGGGCTAAATTTTTTGCCCTTCCTATTTAATAGTGCGGGTTTATTTTTTCAGTATAGTAAATTCGGAAATGTTACCGCGGATATTTTTTTATCTGAATGCGTCGGTACTTTTGTAACATTTTTTTCCTCCCTATGTTTGCGCCGAGAAATTAAAAAAAAAAAAACTATTGGTGCAGCCAAAATTGTTACACTGTTTAAGTCAATTCGGAAATGTTACCGCGGGTATTTTTTTTATCTGAATGCGTCGGTACTTTTGTAACATTTTTTTCCTCCCTATTTTGTGCCAACAAATTTTATTTAAAAAAAAAAAAACTAATTGGGCCGGCCCAAATTTTTTCCCGTTTCAACTACGAGGGGCTGTTAGGTGATTATGTATTTGTATCTATTGGGCCAAGCCCATGCATTAGTTAGTATTTGTATATATATTATAACCAAGCATCATTGGCGTTTTAATAAACAATTTCACACTTTACGGCTGTGTTTGGCAACAAGCGTTTTGGAGCGTTTAGAAGCAACAAACGACAAGCGGTAAGCATTTTAGATGAAAAGCTTGTTTGGCAACACCTCAGCAAGTATTTGAATATTGTTTAACCGCTCCAATCTCAAATGCTTCTTGAAGAAGCATTTGAGAACTGCTCCTAGCAGTTTGTTATAAAATTACATTTATACCCTCAAATATAAAATTTATAATTTCTTTAATTGGGTTATATGCCCTTTTTCGTAATTTTATACTTTCTAATTACAGCTTACAGCTACGTTACCAAACATATTTTTTAAACAAACAACTACTGCTTATTGCTCCTGCTAACTGCTCCTGTTACTGCTTACTGCTACTGTTACGTGTCGCCAAACATACCCTACAAATGTAAGAAAATATAAATTATCACATTTAATTGACCATGTTTTTTTTTCTTATAACACGAGAATTTAATCCATTGCAGTTTTTAGTCTACAAAACATACGTTTACTCTTTTCTAATTATTACATGATAAATACCGTCTTAGGTCATAATTAGTTCGAACTACTAACAATTCAGTTTACACAACGTATTTAACACTTTGATTTCGAGTACAAATTCGAAAAGAGAAAAAAAAAGTGAAAAGGTAGGAAATGTGAGAGAAAAAAAAAGGAGACTGAAAATTCTTTTTGAATGCTGCGTTCTCAAGTTTGGAAATAAAAGAAAAGGATCTATTCGTGATGCTCAAACTGAGAAGAAAATTCTGAAAGAAATATTGGCTTAATATCCGTCTTTCATTTTTTACCTTTTCTTTTTTAATAGAAGATCGAGAACAAAATATAAATGAGCTAAGGAATGAGAGTATTAACGAGACAAATTGGATGAAGGTTATTATCACATTTGGCCCACTTTAGGTTACAATGTATCCAGAAAAATGAGAACCATGTTGGCCACATTACAAATGTCAAAAGAATATGCATAATCATAAACTTTCACTTGCCAGCGCCTTCAGGGAATTTCTCTCTTTAAATGCAGGCCTGCCCTACTCTTCTTGTTTATATTCTTGCGTGTCATCTTACCAAAGCAACTATTATAGATCTTTATACATATCAAATCTTTATTTAATTCCATGTTGAAAACAAACCTTTCAAGGAATGTGTTAGAAAATAAAGTTGCAAATGGATTTATTTGATTATTAAGTTTGAGATATTATCATTTAAGAGAGCGAAACTCGGTATGTTTAAAAATATTACCACAAGGTGTGAATCAGGGTTTCTTGCAAAACGTTGATAACCGACAATACTGATCGGTCTACACGTCCTTCCCCAAGGACAATTTAGAGAGTGTTCGGCCACGACCGAGCCTAAAATTTTTGCAGATATTAAACGTATTACATGACCCAAAGAACATGACAATTTACATGAATATTTATGTATTTGACATGGTATTTTTTTCAAATGCTTCAAATTTATTTTGAAAGCTACTTTTTAGTAGTTATTGTGCATGACAAAAGCTATCTTTACGAAATAAAACCAAAAGTTTGCCCCCCAAATTTGACTTTATGGGTAAACAAGAAGTTCTAAAAATCACAATAGTTATTAAAACATGACATATATATATATAACACATCATCAGTCCAAAGATTTTTTTCGAAAATGAAATCTTTATTCAATATTCTGTTGGAAACAAGACCCTATATATATATATCATTTATTTGAACTCAATTTCTAAGCACTTCATCTTTTTCATAAACTCACCATTCACAATGATTGCTTTTTGTGGGCTTTGAGCTAAAAAATCAGTTGTGCAAATTGAAATCCTGTTGTTTTTTGGTAGAATGGAGGAAAAATATGAGCCATTGAAAGAACTTGGTTCCGGGAATTTCGGAGTGGCAAGGTTGGTTAGAGATAAGAGGACTAAAGAGTTGCTTGCAGTCAAATACATTGAAAGAGGATCGAAGGTATATAATTTTATTTGTTTAACCATTTTGATGGGTCATTTTACTAAAATGGCTTGGTTGGTTTTGTATTATTAGTTAGAATTTGATATTGTAGTAGAATTACCAGCTTTTGCTTCAGATATTATTTTCCGACAGTAACCTTAAGTTCTTGTTTCAGATTGATGAAAATGTTCACAGGGAAATAATCAATCACAGATCGCTTAAGCATCCAAACATCATTAGGTTCAAGGAGGTAAATTTAAGCTTCTGCGCGTATTTTTCCACTCATTTCTTTTGAAAAAAACAATAATATCGCCAAACAAAAGATGATTAAAATTCCCGCTATTTACAATAATATGCCTTACCAACATGGCAATGCTCAAATAGTTTCAACCTTTTTGTTCTGTAAAGACAAACTCACAAACCGGAACAATTTTGCTATAGTCTAATCACATACGAGTCTTTATCATCTATAAAACTAAAATTGTGTGCAGGTCTTGTTAACTCCAACACATCTGGCTATAGTCATGGAATATGCAGCTGGTGGTGAACTTTTCGTCCAGATTTGCAGTGCTGGCAGATTCAGTGAAGATGAGGTTCATACACACTTTTATAAATTACACAGATAAACTTGATCACTTTCACTTTTGTAAGCTGAAAAACTAACACTTGTGAATGACTTTGTAAAAGCAGGCTCGGTTTTTCTTTCAACAGCTTATATCTGGGGTCAGCTATTGTCATTCAATGGTAAATATTACTCGTATTTCTTTAGTTGTTAGGAGCTTTTTGTATCATTTCTTCTTCAAGATCATTGTTAGACGTATGTAGATGATAAGTTGCACTGGCTATGAAAAAGGGTAAAAAAAAATTAATGGGTCGTGTGACCTGAAACATCTTTCGTCCAAAAAATCACTTGTTTTGACCTTTTTTATTATTAGCTGTTTTTTTCCCTGTTAAAGATAAAACATAACCAAAATCACCGGATTTATAAGTAAATGGGTCGAACTTGTCAACTCTAATTATTGTTTCTTTTGAACATTAGGAAATTTGTCATAGAGATCTGAAGCTTGAGAACACTCTCTTGGATGGAAGTCGAACCCCACGTCTCAAGATTTGTGATTTTGGCTATTCAAAGGTTCAGAATTTATTTTTTCTTATCTGGGACGTATTTATATATGGATACGTTTTTTTATTCCTCATTGTGTCTTTTTTTCTGTATACCATCAGTCTGGATTATTGCATTCTCAACCAAAATCGACAGTGGGAACACCAGCATACATTGCCCCTGAGGTTCTATCTCGCAAAGAATATGATGGCAAGGTAGTTAACCGTGTATTTTGGCTAAAATTTTGGTTCTTTTTATTCAAAAAATATGGCTGACAGCATAAGATAGGGACTTCTGGATAACTACTAAATTGCACTTAAATAAAGAAGGCTGCAGGAAACTACTCAGATTAGTAATAATTGATAGTTGGTGACCTAAAACTAGAAACATAACAGTTAAATATTATAATTAAAATCTTTTGGAGGTTGTTACTTTTTAGGAGAAACAAGGTAGCATACATCCTATAAATCTGGCTCGTTTTATCACAAATTTATCTGATTGTCTTGTTTTGTGCTAGATTGCAGATGTTTGGTCATGTGGGGTGACTCTTTATGTTATGCTAGTAGGAGCTTACCCTTTCGAGGATCCAAGAGACCCTCGTGATTTCCGTAAAACGATTGGGGTAATATATTTCGTATGAACTTATTCAATTATATGATATTTGTTACCAGAAGAACTAATAAACATCTTGACTTTGACTTTTATGGTCAAAACAAGCAATTTCTAGATTTGTAGTTGATATGCATTTGACTGCAGACTGAGCACCAATATTTTTTGCAATCTGTTTCATTTGAATATAAGTTCATTATTGATACATGAAAAGCTCAATTTGGAGTCATGATTTAGATTGTTTGACCACGACGAGCTTTTTGACTGGATAACGTGATTGATTGTCCGTCGTCTTATATGCAGAGAATCATGAGCGTTCAATACTCGATACCTGACTATGTGCGTGTTTCCCGTGAATGTAGACACCTCCTTTCTCATATCTTCGTAGCTAACCCATCCAAGGTAGTACCTCTTTTTAAATAAAGGTGGCGTGACCTGTTGCATAATCGAGCAGGTCCATCACCTTCATCTAGAATATATGTTTTATTAAGCACCAAGTTACAACGTTACACAAGAAGTTTTTGATCGAAACATCTAGGATAAATGTTCTTATATTATAGAGCGACGGTGTTTGTAATTGCTTATTATAATGTCTCGTTTGCTTTTCGCGCTTGAATATAGCTAATAAACATATTTGCTTTTTGCGTTTTAATATACTCCGTAGCTAATAGACATATTTGAGGGTGTTTGGGATTGACATAACTAACTATATGCATGTCAAACAAACTCTTCTATGTAGTCAACTTTAAACGTACATTTGGAAAAAGTTTATTTTAAAAGGCAATAGGTAGACACAAACTTTAATCAGCAATCTCAAACACTCCCCTTAATTGTATTTTCTGCTAGCTCATTGCCTAAATAGGTCATTTTGGCATTCATATAAAGTTACTGCACCAAAAAGTGCAATCTTTTGGGCGAAAGAAAAAAACATGAAACTAATGTTCTTTAATCGTTCTTAAAGAGGATCACGATTGCAGAAATCAAGAAACATCCTTGGTTTATGAAAAACATGCCAAAGGAGCTTGTCGAAGGTGAGAGAACAAACTATGAGAATGTAAGCCGTGATCAATCACCTCAAAGTATAGATGAGATTAATCGCATAATACAAGAGGCTAAGACTCCCGGCGAAGGGTCCACTACCAATGGTGACGGGTCATTGGATCCAGACGATGACGAGACTGATTTGGAATACGAGATTGAATCTAGCGGAGATTATGCAGGCCAAGCTTGAGAAATTAAGTACTATGATTTGTTATTTAAAGGTGTGTTTTGCGTTTGTTAATGTCAAGTTTCTTTTGTGCTTGTGAGTCAAAGTTTGTGAAGATTGCATTTAGTATAAGGTATTCATGTGCAACAATATGTAATGGACAATATAGGTTTTGAATTGGAAGTCTCTGATAAAACACACACAAAAGTTTGCTAATGTGGTTATGTTCCATCATATTTGTGGGGCTATTTATATGCTTTTGTTGTGGAAGAACATTGAATATGAACATATTCCTAATCTTCTTTAATACTTTAGGTTTTATAAAAAAAAACAAATTCGACAATGCAAAAGGTGACTCGACGTTTAGAACATTTTTATCGCTTTGTCAAGTAGATAACGGTAGGGTCCTCGATCACGACGAAGGAACAAAAGACATAATCGACTTTCTTTCATCTTATCGATTCAACCAAACGTTACACAACAACAGCGATTATTCAGCACGCTAGAATATGGGTAGTGCTCATAATCTTAAAGCTAGTTTCAGGTTGTATTTTTTATTTAAAACTAGTTGGATACCCGCGCATAGCAGCGGTGAATTTTTTTTTTGGACCTAACTCTCCTCGCAATTCTCTATCCGCTAAGTGAATTCGTTTCACAACACTTCAAATGTATACGTGTTGTCCGTTGTATGTGTTTGTTTGGGTTTCCCGTAGCTTTTCCGCAACACCATATTAACATCACCATACTCGCATTTAAAAGACTCTCACAGTCTCTTACCAATTAAACACTCTCTTCAAATGAATTAAAGTTAAAGTTGTAAAAAATTTAAATCAAAATAAAATAAACCCACTAAAAATATAAAAATCTAAAAATTTATAAAAATATATCAAAATGGATGTTGAATTATAGAGAACGAAATTTTAAAAAATATGGTGAAATTATATCATAAAAAAAATTAATAGATAAAAAGATATTTCAATTTAAAAATAAGGGTGATTTTTTAATTAAGAGGTGACACATGTCACTCTATGATGTATTCCTTTAAAATGAAATTGATGGTCAAGATTACACCTTCTTATTTTAATTTTTTATGGACCCCACAACTTAAATGATTTATATAATAGTATAGATATAGATATGGTGGATGCAAGCAGTCAGTAAGTTGAATAACTAACTGATCACTTATACTTAACAAAAGTTTTCGGCTATGACGAATCGTCAATGCTTCATAGTTGGAAGCTTTTGATAGATATATAAATTTTGGCATAATGGGGCTTGTTAAGACCCATAAGTGAGAGCAAACTCTTGTCCAATGAGCTATTAAGATTGATGAGTGGTGCGTAGAGGATATGTAAATATCTAAATTTTATTATTGATTTCAGAAAACAGATGCCATGGATTGGTTAAGGAGACATTTTCTTGCCACTTTCAAGTATCGTATTACACTTTCAACTTCCAATTGAACATGACTATCATATAGATATGGCAAGCAGACACATTTAAGTGCACTTTCACATAGAGGTGAAAAAAAAAACGGTTTTAAAAACCGGAACCGGTTTGAAACCGGAAAACCGAACCGGTCAACACCTGGTTTGACCAAACCGGTGGAATTGGAACATGATGGATTTCATGTCGCAGTTAAACGGCGGTATGATGCATTGGGGCGGCGGTATGATGCATTGGGACGGCGGTATGATGTGTTGGAGCAACGTTTGGATGTATTAGAACGATGGTTGTCTGCATCTAAGCTAACTTTGAAGTTTTTTACTCAAATGTACAAGGAGCATGTGGCACTTCAGAAGAACACCAAGCCGTGTACTGGCGTACTACAAGCACCTACCTGTCACAAGCACTAATTTTTCTATAGATCATTAATATCGTGCATCTGCTTTATGGTGATTATTAATTTCAGTACATTTTCTTGCATAACTGTATTATTAGTACTTCGTTAACTATTTGCATTGGCCGATTCATCACAAAGCTACAATTTGTTCAATGTTTCTTTCAAGATGCAATTTCATTTATGGCGTTAGTCACTTCTCACCACTTCTTATTTTAATTTACTTCTCACTGGATCCCTACTATATATATATATATATATATATATATGGTCATAGAGTTCTGTTAGAAAGAGCCATAGATCTCGGTTTTAAATACGGACTCAAAAAGGAAATGACTTTATTTGAAAACCAAATAGTGCCCGGTTTGGCAAATGTGGTCTATTCCGGTAATAGAGCTTGATTTTCTCTTACCGAACATGACTCTATGTGAAAAATAAATAATAATAATATTTTTTTGGTAAACTCAATCATTAAATTAAAATTTGAAGAGCAAAAGAAACCTAGTATCATTATTCCTTATTTTCGACTATAAGAAATCCTAACTATCAAATCTTTATCAGTCCGAATGTATGTTCATCAATACAAAATGTTCATCAATTTGATTATACGTTATCAATTTAAATGTATGTTCATCAGTCGAATGCATATTCATCAATTTAATTATATGTTAATCATTTCTAATATATCTTTATCATTCATAATCCCAATGTTTATATAATAAAAAAGTGTTCACGAGTTCAAATGTTCTCTATTCGAAAGTGTGTTCATTAGTCCGAATATATGTTCATAAACAAATGCTCATGAATATGGTTCATGATGTCATTACGAATTGTCATGAACTTCATGAAGCAAACTAAACGTTAAACTATACTAACAAGTTTTTTTTACCCGCGCGTTGCTGCGGGACGGAGCGCGCGGGGCTAACTTTGATACGTACTGATATCCCAAGGAGTATTTGCGTTAATTGTTTCTGAGAATTTTTATGGAAAAACTGTTTGAAAATAGTGTTCTGTTGCATAGTTAGTCATTAAAAAGTCGAGGGTTATGTTTTGGACAAAAAGTGAAAGAGAGATTTTTTAAATTTCTAAATGGTTTAACCCCAAACGAAAGCTAAACAAAGAGCTTATTTATTATTTTATTTTTTTAAAACTCGGTTGTTTGGAATTGGAATTATAAATATACTCAATTTTATCCGCTTACGACGTCGTTTTTGAATGTGGTGCTACAGTGCCACTAATTTGGCCCAATTTATTGGGCTCCTGTTTTGGGCCGGCCCAATTTTTATTTTTTTTTAATTTGTTGGCACAAAATTAGGGGAAAAAATATATTACAAAAGTACCGATTTATTCAGATAAAAAAATATCCGCGGAAACATCTTCGATACCTAATAACTTTAAAATAATCAACAAAAATATTACAAAAGTACCGATTTATTCAGACAAAAAAATACATGCGGAAACATCTTCGATACCTAATAACTTTAAAATAATCGGCAGGGTCACAAACAGACAACTCTATATTACATTAATAAAAAAAACAAACTATTAAACATGAGACCGGAAAAGTAACTCCGAAAAATAAAAAAAATAATTAGAAAAATGAAAAAAAAACACTCGAAACAAAGCGCGAAACATAAGCTCATATAAAGAAAAAAACAAACTATTAAACATGATACCAAAAAAATAAACCTACACAAATATAGCAAAAAAAACCTTTAAATATGAGGCCCAACACATAAGCCCGTATAAGAAAAACACAACCTATTAAACATAAGACCGAAAAAATAAACCCGCATAAAAAAAATTACGCCCCGTAACAACGCACGAAAAACTAACGTCCCGCAGTAACGCGCGGGTAATCCTGCTTGTTAAATTCATAATTAGGTCCATCATTACATAATCTTTCTGTCAAAAAAAAAATTATTGAAGTATTACTTTAATGAACTCACTCATCTTTGATACTCATGTCCTTAAAAACAAACCAAACACAATTAATGAAATTATCATACCAAATCCTATTCATTCTTTATATCAAAGTCATACCTATAGTGATTCCACGTAGCAAACCAAATACACCCTTAATGTTTATGATGTTGATTATGGCTAGTGCAGGACCGAATGCTCGACAATGCAAGAAAGAGAGATCACTTGCTCTCAACGCGTGCAAAACTGTGATGTATGGTCGACTTCCATCTTCGTATTGTTGCCAAAGGATACGTGTTACACATGCTAAGTGCATATGTCCCATAATGACTCCGAAGGTGGTTGCTCTCGTCAATGTCAATCGTTTCACTAAACTTGTAGAAGGTTGTGGACGCAGGATTCCTCGTCATTTCAAATGTGGAAGTAAGTTTTTTTCTCTCGATATCATGTATAACATATAATTCTAGATCGATGTGTATCAGATTTTGTTGAAATTACTAGCTATATATACATGATCTTGATGCTAATTAGTCCATCTTGTGTTACAATGTAAGCGTGCATTTGTAGAAGTTTTTAACTTTTGATTTCGTAATTTTGTAGGTCTCACGATACCATGAAAAGTGGTAAAATATAATCATAAGGGATCGTACTAACGACGTTCATTTGATAAGAGGGGTGATATGAAGATCAAATCTGTGTTTAACTAATACTATAATTTTAGGTTGGTTTTAGTTGTACGTACGTAGTGGATACTATTCTATTAGCATGTTTAAAGTTTATTCAGGAATACCTAAAGTTGTACAACTTTTGTCATTTATTTGTACGTAATTTGAAATAAGACATGTTATAACATAATTTATATGGTCAAGAGACGCTTTTGAAGCAATATCTACATACTTGATCAACTATTCCCTCTTTTCTTTTTTAATCCATTTTGATGTTTGGTTTACTTTTGCACACTGTTTGTTGTTTTGCTTCATGTCAAATAAGAACTACTCGTATTATTCACTTGACTTATTTGCTTGATTATTGGAACTAAAATAGTTTCTATATCTGACTTCAGTTTTTTAGCAAAATTCAACTCAATTATATGCAATCTTTGAAGATTGATATAAAGATTATTTAATGTGCCTTAAGCATTGTCCAATAGGCATTGTATAGCAAATAAGATGAATTATTTGCTTTGGGCTTATTTGTGTTTGATAGTGAAATCACCATATATCGAAAATAATCTTATTTTGTTACCCATATTTTTGACAAATTCTTCATTGCTTTTGGATATGGAATGGAAGTGCTCTAACATGTTTGACTTTCTTAGCTTTTGGATATGTCATGATGGCTGCATTATATCTTTGAGTATTGTGTGTGTTCTAGCCTTAGTTTTTTATGCAGTTTAGAATCAAATCATAGCAAACTTCCCGTGCTATTTAATCAGAATTTAATTAATAGCTTCATCGGTTCTAGCCTTAGTGTTAAATTTGTATGCAGCTCGTGAGCGAGCTTTCTGCTTTCGTCCGTTTTAATCCGTTTTATACGCTTTTGTACATTTTCGTCAATTTTCGTACGTTTTCATTCTATTTCATCAGTTTTCATACATTTTTATCCGTTTTTATACTTTTCGTACGTTTTTATACGTTTACATTCGTTTTGATTCGTTTTATACGCTTTTATACGTTTTCATCAATTTTCATCTGATTTTATACGTTTTTAACCGTTTTCATCTATTTTTATATGTTTTGGTACGTTTTCATTCGTTTTTATGCATTTTTTATCCGTTTCCGTCCACTTTGTACGTTTTATATGTTTTTTACGTTTTCGTTCGTTTTTATACTCTTTAATACGTTTTTGTAGTTTTTTGTACTTTTATTACGTTTTTATACGATTTTTGTACGTTTTTGTATGTTTGCATTTGTTGTTATACGTTTTTGTACGTTTTATACGTATCCGCCCGTTTTTGTACGGATGAAAACATTTAAAAACGTATAAAAACGTATGAAATGATAAAAACGGTTGAAAACGTACAGAAACGTATAAAAACATATAAAGATCCAATATAAAAAGAAAGTTGAATATGAAAAGAAAAATACTTGAGAATAGCTACATCCAAACATCTTTTTATTTTTTTAAAAGGAAAAATATAACTCTATCTAAACGAGTTTTCAAAATTCTCTAACTCTTTATTAGAGAAGAAAAAATATTCTCTTCTCTAGGAATTTATGTCACACCCCGACTAAGGCGGAAACTCGAGGCGTGACGGAGGGATAGATCGTCATAACACCAGGTGACAATATAGAGAAAACTAAAATGCATTGAAACAAATGCTACGACGTCCTCCGACAACAAGTAGTGAACTTGTGCCAAGACAAGTTGAGTCACATCACATAGTCTGAAATTATTACAAACCAAGCTCCCACACATGGGTAGTACAAGTCTTAGGAATAATCCAAAACCTAAATTGAAACAAGGTTCTCAAATGCAAGTATTTCAAGATAAGATCCATGAAGGATGCTCTTAGATCTGCTAAAGCCTGCTATCCTGACCTCATTGATCATTCATAATACCTGAAAATGACACTTGAAAGGTCAACATAAAGTTGGTGAGCTCGTAAGTTTAGAAGTAAACCTAGTTGTTATGCTAGAGTTTAAGTAGTAGCCAATTGTGCAATATGAAAGCAGAATGCATGCAATAGTATTAGAATCCAACATAGCAATCCCATGCCATGCTATCATAGCATTTCAATAGAATCATAGAATTTCAATAGAATCATAGCATTCAAGTCATACTAACCACTCCTAATAGTCCAAGCGCTTATTATCCTCCGCACCTAAGGCCTACCAGCTAGAGCTAATATAGGTCGGCAAAATTGTCCTTACATAGAAGTTCACATAGAACTCATGCACAAATAGTCGTCATGTCATTCACATAGCAGTCATAGGCACATAGCATTGTCCAAAGAAATATCAATTTTGCACAGTAGTGAAAACAATTTGAAATAGTTTTAAGTATCATTTTTCCTCAACGGAAAAAGAGTTGAAAAGTTGGGCTACGATAACTCACCTCAAACAAAGATGATAAGTAGCTCACAAAAGATGATCAAACAATAGTATGCAACGGCGTTCATTCACGACCTAGTCTAGTTAATGTCCGATTTAAAAATATGTTTTTAAACGTATGTTTATGGTTGATGCATAAGGGTCTTAAAACATGTGATGTACAACTGTTTTTAGTATTATTGGTTGTGTGGTGGTTGATAAATAGGACTTAAAGAATATATACACTCGAAGTAGTTATATACGTATACTAGGTATTATGTACTCATATTGACTAGATATAGTCAAATAAAAATAAATAAGAAGTAGAAATTTAGAAGTAAATGAATACACAATAAACCATTGTTTGAATATGTTTCGATCGTTTTCCGGTAAACCCCAAGTTATCTAAAGAGTAAATTGCAAAAATGGTCCTTGTGGTTTGGCCAAATTGCAGATTTGGTCCATCAAATTTCAAAATTGCAAAAAAATCCTTATTTTCAAGGTTTGGTTCCACTTTTCGTCCTTGGTCGAATTGAAATGACTAAAATACTCCTCTGCACTTTGGCCAAACCACAAGGACCATTTTTGCAATAATAAAAATAAATAAAAAAAAATTAAATTTTTTTTATTATTGCTCGTAAACTGAAACCGAAATTAAAAAAATTTAAATTTTTAAATTTTTTTTATTATTGCTCGTAAACTTAAACCGACATCAAAAAAATTTAAATTTTTTAATTTTTTTTTTATTATTGCTCGTAAACTGAAACCGAAATTAAAAAAAAAAATTCTTTAATTTTTTTTTAATTATTGCTCTTAAACTTAAACCGAAATAAAAAAAATAATTTTTTTATTATTGCTCGTAAACTGAAACCGAAAAAAAAAATTAGAAAAAATTCTTACAGATTTCTTTTATTATTGCAAAAATGGTCCTTGTGGTTTGGCCAAATTGCAGAGGGGTATTTTAGTCATTTCAAGTCGACCAAGAACTAAAAGTGGAACCAAACCTTGAAAATAAGGACGTTTTTTGCAATTTACTCTTATCTAAATTTAGCGTTTAAAGTATAAGTATTTACATGTTTTAAATACACCAAATGAATGGTAAGAGTTTTATATTTTATAAAATTATAAAATATATTTTTCGTCTTTTAGTCGGTTTATTAAAATAATAATATTTTATTATTTCGTCTTTTGTCAGATTTTGAGAAAATAAGTTTTAGTGAAATATTTTCTAAGTATAGTATTTTTATAAAACTTCGGCTTGACCCGTTTGTTTATAAAACGTTTTTCAAGGTTTCAAATCTTATTTTCAAACACTTCCTCAAATCCCCCAATTTCCGACAAAGTCACAAAATCTATATTTAAGTGTCGTTTTATCAAAACACGTTTTTCAACGACTATTTTAACCATCCTAATGTATACTAGTATAAATCGATCAAAATTCGTTGTTGAAACGCTTCAATTCACTAGTTTTACACTTATTGGGCCTCGAGGAACAATATTAGTCCGAAAGCCTTTTTTTTAGATTCAATCACAAAATAGTTCATTACGTAACCAACAAAAAGTCCGATAGTATTAATAAGTCCAAAATATCAATTTAAATAAGCACTATGAATAAGTAGAAAATAAGCCGAACGAAGGACACCAAAAATAGGCCGAAGCTTATTGGGCCTTATTTAGGGTCGTGGCATGTATAAGCCTAAACAAACACTTTCGTAAATATACTAAGTCCGAAATTGAATAACGAGTTATAAAACATGCGAATAAGTATCTCTAGTATTCAAATAAGCCAACCAAAAAGTCATGAAAATAAGCCGAACCACAAAAAGGTCCACAATAAGCCACGGCTTATTGGGCCTTTTTGGGCCGTGGGGTTATAAGCCCAAAATCAAATATATTTAACTTTTCAAATAAGCTATTAAGCTACTAGTACTTTTATTCTTGAAATTAGCTACCAAAATAAGTTATAAAAATATGATAAAAGTTGTAAATAATCAAAACCACTTTTCTTATTTTACTCTTATAACTGAAACCAAATAAGCCCAAGAAAAAGCTATAATAAGCTTTTCGTATGCTTATTTTTAAGCTAAATCAAAAATAAGTTATTTAGTACATATATGTTATTCAACCATCACAACCACAATATTAAAATGGTCTTTTCTTGTTCTTCCTTTCCCCGAGTTCGAACCCCAAACGCACCTTTAGAAATATTTTTACAAATTTTTAGCTTTCGATTTTTAGAAAGCGCATTGTACAATCATTATTTATGCATCATTAGACGTTCACAAGTACAAGATTATTGAAAATGATGACTTAAAAAAGAGGGTTTTGAAGATGATTAAAGGCTAGATAAACAACCCTTATGTTGTTATTATGTACCCAAACACCAATGGAATCAACCCGGATGAACTTAGACCTTTATGTTCTTGATCAAAAATAAAAAAATGAAATGTTCTTGGTGGTTTTGTGTTCGGACGAGCAAAGAGAAAAGGAAAGAGAGAAAAAGTTTTTTAGTGTGTGTTTTGAAATCAAAATAGGACAAATAGAGATGCATGCATGAGACACACAAGCTAAAAATAAGCCTTGTGGTTCCCTTGTGGGGTTCGACCGGTTAGGGGATCCAATGGGGATCCTAGGTGCATTTTGTCTCTTGTCGGGTTGTCTATCGATCATAGATCGTGATTTAAAACGTGACCCGAAAGTTTCTTGTATTTTTAACGAATGTAAAAATATGTTTAGTTAAACTTTGAATATTCACACCATAGGCCTTATAGTTAAACTGTTTTAGATTAAGTATGGACCATTAATGGACGTGCCGGAACGCATTGTTTGATAGTTTAAGTCATTTGAGGGACAAACCTCCCGAAACTTGATCACACATAGATATAAGCATTCAAATGAAATAATTCCAAGAATAAAGAACTATATAATGCTTAACATAGAAATTGACTACCGTCAACACGGTCACTGATCCTGATGGAAAACGGTAAAAGTCAAGAACTCAAAGGACTTAAATAGAACATTATGAGACTAGAAAATCCGCAAGGGTTACATTCTACCCCCCCTTAAAGAGAATTTCGCCCCGAAATTCAACTAGTACTAGAGCTAAAGAGATGTGGGTATTTGAGTTTCATTTGATCCTCACGTTCTCAAGTGAATTCAGGTCCTCGTTTCGAATTCCATCGAACCTTAACGATTGGAATCCTACCCCACTTTAGTTTCTTGAACTCTCGTTCTAGGATTTCTACAGGCTCTTCCACAAAGTTCAACTTAGCATCAACTTAGATCTCTTCCAAAGGTATCTATAGGGTTGGGTCAGCCAAACATTTCTTGAGGTTCGACACGTGAAACGTGTCATGAACGCCATTTAGCTCCTTAGGTAGTCTTAGTCGATAGGCTACTAGACCGATCCTCTCAATGATCTCAAATGGTCCAACAAACCTAGGTGCTAATTTTCCCTTCTTCCCAAAGCGTACCACACCTTTACAAGGTGACACTTTGAGTAAGACATGATCACCTACACTGAATTCTAAAGGTTTCCTTCTCTTATCTGCATAGCTTTTCTGACGATCACGTGCAGCCTTAAGCCTATCCTTGATCAGTGTGATTTTCTCAGTAGTTTCTTGCACTATTTCAGGCCCCATCAATTGTCTTTCTCCAACTTCTGCCCATAGGATTGGTGAGCAGCACTTCCTACCGTACAAGGCTTCAAACGGTACACACCTCACACTAGAATGATAACTATTGTTGTATAAGAATTCAACTAATGGAAGATGAACATCCCAACTTCCCCCAAAGTCAAGGACGCATGCTCTGAGCATGTCTTCCAAGGTTTGAATAGTACGCTCGCTCTGACCATTGGTCTGTAGATGGTAGGCTGTACTCATGTCTAACCATGTTCATAATGCCTCTTGCATTGACTGCTAAAATCGTGACGCAAAGCGACTATCATGATCAGATATTATCGAGACCGGCACACCATGCCTTGCCATGATTCCTTTGAGGTAGAGTCTAGCTAGCCTATCCATCTTATAGTCTTCACGCAGTGATTGGAATTGAGCAGACTTAGTCAATCGGTCTACAAATTGACCCAGATCTAAATCATGCCCACTACTGTGTTTCTTGGAAATTTTCATGACGAAGTCCATGGTTATTGATGGTGATTGTTGGTTAGGACCTTCAACAGAACGTTTAACAATTCATAGACAGAGTCATTACTCGTTGCAGTGTAGTATATGCCAAGACTCGAGGCGCGCTGTTAATAGTTCTCTTAGAGGGAATAGCAATGTAAAGGCCAGATCGAATGTTCACTAAGGTCTATGGGTTGAAGGAAGATTATTTTTGTATTTTATATTTTATGAAAGCAAGTAAATCTTAGGTTTGAAGGTTGGTTTGTTTTAAACTAATTAACTACTAATTCTAAATCTAATCTAATGGCATAGAGGATAATTATACAACGAAGCGTATTTACCTGGGATGCACTATTCCTTGCCAGCTATCCAGTTCTACCTATTGCTTTGTCACACTTGTGATGCGATGTGTAAGTATATCTATTCATGCAACAAATCTAACACGAACCGTGTCTAGGTATTATTCAGTTAAGGCGACGCATAAAAGTAAGATAGTATGAAGACTATTACAAGGCCCTAAGAGTAACTATTACATGTACTAAAACACTTAAGATGGTTCAACCAAAATTAGGGGCAGTAGTATGAGGGATATTTACGACTGGTTATCCTTTATACACACCTCGCGTTTCTTCTGATACGTCTATGCCATTTTATTATCTTATTTTTAGGGGGGGGGCTAAGGCTTTTCACAGAGCTAACGCGCACATCCATCAACAAGAAGTAATAGGAAACAAGAATTATAAACTATAATAAATTATACTCATTGAATTTGTCATGCCTTAATTGGTGAATATGGAATATCCACACTCATCAATAAGAAAACAACAAGATCTAATCAACTAATAACAAGTTTCATGCATTCCCAAATAAATACTAGATGAATAGCAAGCATACTTAAACAAGAGAATCATAATCAAAAAAGGAAATTAAAGCTTGATTAAGATATAAATGTTATCAAACCATTACAAGATGTTTATGGATTGAATTAGACCTTCTAAGTTGCTAGAAAAACACCTACCCAGACCCTAGAATCGGATTTAGGGTTAGGGGCTTAATAAAAACGAAGTTATGAGGCTATATTTATAGGCAAACCCTAATTTATACATCCCGACGCCGTCAGGAAAATCCGATGACGTCCGTGCCACATTTTTCACAAGTTGTATATATTCTCGCTGCGATGGCGCGGTGCTGTTTGATATCGTCAGAATCGGAGTTTGTTTGAAGGAAGTTATGATCAGAAACAATATCTGTTCTTTTGCGTGCAGTTGAATAATCATCTTTATCTTTGCTGACGCGAATTCTTTCTAGGTTTCTGTTAGTCGGCTACGTTTGACGCCATTTGTGAGGCTCCTGACGCCATCATTGTATAATCTGACGCCATTGGTAGAAGGTTTAGGAAGTCGTCTGCAGCCATGTTTTTAGGAATTTCATAAAGATAGTTGGTGTTTGTAGAGTCGTATACGGTCTTGTCCATTTCTTTTCCAAATTGAAGCCCCAATGTCATGTGTGATTTGCTATGATTTAGGGGGTTAAATTACAAACACATATTGGGATATTAAGCACATAATCTGGGAATATTTGCATGATTTAGGGGGTTAAATGACCCTAAAAAGTGTATAAAATGACACCTCATCAAATACCCCTACACTTGGGATTTTCTTATCCTCAAGCAAATGGGCTTTTCTTACTAGACAATAGCAATATTAGGGGCATTTAACCTACTCTTTAAAAGTAGTTTATGACACAATCATCCAAAACTGCATTTACAAGGATAAGGACTTAGCAACCGTGTACTCAAATAATTAACTTGGGTTAAAATAATAATGTACTAAAAGCGAGTACATACAAGGTAGGCTAAGGCAATTTGGGTGTAACAATTGTTCATGGGTAACAAGCTCTTCAATTTATAGTCCAGATTAACTAGAAAAAATTACCAGAACCGTTGAACAAAAGTATAGGCTCGAAGGGGTGTACGGTATCCTGCAATAAAAATGAGTGCATGGCAAGGGTGTGGGATAGTTATATGATCGAGGCGACCATCATAACAATTATGGTTTTAAAACATGGGTTAATGATAGTGCCTCTTATCATTTAGCAAATCCTAATTCTCACTATGCGGTCTCGGGATGCATCACAAAAACAAGTTCAAGAATTTAATATACTACCGGTACACTCATATAATTTAATACCGATACCAATGCTCCAGAAAAGGTTTCAAAGACCATGTGTACACATCCGTAACGACGGAATAAACACATATGACTGCATTCGAACCTTAACTCGAGAAAACTAAAGGTATAAACTATCTTGGGTATCAAAAATGGATACCCGAATTCCTATAGATCTAAAGGCGAACCTCACATTTTTGGGGTGGAATTCTGAGTGTTTTTTGTGCTAGTCGTATAAATTCCTATCCACGAGACGCTATTAATACTTGGTTTTTATCGGTATGTGTTATAAAAAAATTTTAATTTTTTGTCAAAATTACCTTTTACACTATGTTTTGATATATTTCTTCATTTTAAGGACATCATTTAAAGGACAAAGCAAATGGCAATTGAAGGAATAGTTTCTAAGGCTTATTTCCCCTACACTTAAGTTGAACATTGTCCTCAATGTTCTTTAAAAGTACTCGTAAAACGAATAAAGGGAAAAGAAAACAAGTAAAAGAAACTAGTACTCCCCTAGTTTGCTCAATAATGGAGAAGAAACAAATGATAATTGGTTAAATCGTCCTCCAATAATCGTCCAATGAAACTTCTTAAGAACTTCCAAGCTTTTTCTTATCAAATATAACCTGTGAATCAAAGATAAAGACAACTACACCTGGCGTAAAATCAATATACAATGAAACTTTAGGGTTGACTCTATGAAAGCAGTAAAGATAGGATGAATGTGATGATATAATCATAGGTTTCTGCAGGTTTACAAGAAAATTACAAATTTTGGATATTGTACAAATTATTTTTCGAAAATAATTGAAAATTTCAAATTTTCACATGGCTGGGGGCGTGACACCGTCAGGATAAATCCTAATGCCGTCTCCAACCACTGTGAAGATTTCTTCTTCGTTATTGAAAAATTTCCGGCACGCAATTTTATTAGTTATACCCTATGTAAAATACTGCATTAAGGAATTGGTCAATGTTCTCTAGGCGAGAATCGATGTAGGTCGAGATTGCCTATAGGTCGTTGAGCTCTTGGACAACGTTTGCACGAAGCGCAGTTGGTAGGACAGGTGGGTAATTGGTCGGTGGTGGATTCATATTCTCCATAATGAAGAATGGAATAGTCAATGAAAATTACAAAATAAACAAACAAAGAGGAGATAGACTACGAGAAAGCTAATATACTGAAAATAAAATCTCACTTGATAGGAATCAAGCGAGTAAACCTAAGTTAAACAATGGTCAAAACCTAACAATTCCCTGGCAACGGCGCCAAAAACTTAATGCGGTTGTCGTTAGACTTCAACAAGAAGTTTTACAACTCCCTAGGCAGAGCACCTAATCGTTGCAGTGTAGTATAGGCAAGACTCGGGGGTTGTTATCGTTCTCCAAGGGAATAGCACTGTGAAGGCCGGATCGAATGTTCACTAAGTTTTATGGGTTGAAGGAAGATTATTTTTGTATTTTTATATTTTATGAAAGCAAGTAAATCTCGGGTTTAAAGGTTGGTTTGTTTTAAACTAATTAACTACTAAGTCTAAATCTAATCTAATGGCGTAGAGGACAATTATACAACAAAGTGTATTTACCTGGGATGCACTACTCCTTGCTAGCTATCCAGTTCTACCTATTGCACGAACCCACCGTCTATGTAATATTTCGTTAAAGCAACGCAACAAGTAAGGTAGTATGAAGACTATTACCGATGGTATCCTTTCTACACACTCGCATTTCCCTAGACGTCTATGCCAATTTAATATCTTATGGCTAGTTTTCTAGAGCCTAACGCGCACATCCATCAACAAGAAGCAATAGGAAACAAGAATTATAAACTATAATCAATTATACTCATTGAATCTGTCACGCCTTAATTGGTGAATATAGAAGATCCATACTCATCAATAAGAAAACAACAAGATCTAATCACCTAATAACAAGTTTCATGCATTCCTAAATAATTACTAGATTGATGAGGTGTCATTTTATACACTATTTTAGGGTCATTTAACCGCCTAAACCATGAAAATATGCCCAGATTTCGTGCTTAATCGTTTGTTTTCATGTTTTTAGCACTTGGATGGCATTTGGAGGAAATATACGTGACTTGGGCTCATTTGGAGAAGAAACGGACAAGATTACAGACCTACACCAAATCGGTTGAAGATTTATGCAAATAGTGGCTGGAGACGGCGTCACATGCATAAAGCGACGCCGTCGTGATCTATATAGTGACGGCGTCAGGCATTTGGCGAGGGCGTCAGGACGTGGCCGACTTAAAGAGGATCTAGAATCATCTACGTGGCGATGGCATCAGGATTACAAAGTGACGCCATCGCGTCGACATCTCTATAAATATAAATCCGTTTTTAAGGTTTTAGTGTGTAACATTTGGATAACTTTGTATAAACCTAGGGAGATGAACCCTAGTCGTTTTAGGAGCTTTATAGGTCATTTTTAGGGCCTCAAAACCTTATTGTACTACCTTGAATCCATGTTTTAATCAAGTAAGGTTATTCATCATTAATCATTCAATATGTCTATGTGTTGTTTGATTGATTTATCTTCTTGCTTTATTTATAACATGCGAGGCTAAACCCTCCTTTGTATTTATCTATGATTGCATGAAACTTAGGTTGTATATCCTTTTGATGTTGCTTCTTGTTGATGAATGTGCACATTAGGCTTTTGAAAACCAGCTTTTGTCTGCATCGCTGTTGATATGTCTAGGGAAACACGATTAGTGTAGAAAGGATACCATCGGTAACAGTCTTCATACTACCTTACCCACTATATGGTTGATCCCTCTTAAGTTATTTCACATGGATTTAATATACTCTTAGGAGCTTTGTAATAGTCTTTATACTACCTTACTTGTGTATTGCTCTAACAGAATATTAAATAGACGGAGGGTTCGTGTAATCCGTTCATGACCTAGGAAATACTTACACAGATCATCACAAGTGTGACAAAGCAACGGATCTAGGAGAAGCAATCTGAGGAGTGGTGCATGATTAGGTAAATACATTTACTTATCATAAAGTTATCACTGGTAGCATAGATTATAATTAGTTTAGTAATTAGTTAAACAAACCAACCTCTCAAACCATAGATTTACATGCTTTCTTATAAATATAAAAACACAAAAAGAATCTTCTCTCAACCTCTAGAATTTTGTTAGACTGTGATCAAGTGTTCCCAACCTATTCTCCTAGAGAACGATAACAACCCCTGAGTCTTACCAATACTACACTGCAACAATTAGGTACACTGCCTAGGGGATTGTAAAACTTCTAGTGAAGTCTTCGCAACCCTCACATCAAGTTTTTGGCGCCGCTACTGAGGAATACCGTAGGTTTCGAATTCAATCTAGCTTAGGTCTACTCACAAGATTCCTATCAAGTGAGATTTAATTTCTTATCAATTAGCTTTCTTGTAGTCTATCTTTTCTTTGTGCCATTTGTTTTGTAGATCACTCTTTCGTTCACCATCATGATGTATGAAAGACCACCAACCACACCCTTTCAAAACCCTCCACAAAACACAACCTTCCCATTCCAAAATTATACCTTGGTGTTCCAACAACATCTAGATGAACCTATCTACGATGCGTGAACTCGTTTCAAAAACTTAATCCAAAGAGTCCCTCATCATGGCCTCGATTTATGGTCCCTTACTCAATTATTTTATGATCATGTCGACAACTATACCCGAATGGACCTTGACTTTGCAGCAGACGGGAACCTTAGGGAATTAAATAGGGAAGAAGCATGGGAAGCCATAGAAAATTTTACCCCATGCCAAAAAGAATGGGATAACCCACCAAACATTATTTCTGAACAAGAAGTAGCAAATTTCAAGGCTCAAGCAAAAAGATTGTTTAGAAATGAAGAGGTTTGGGTTGAGATGCATAGGGGTATAGCATAGGATAAGGTGGAAAATCTGAGCCCACAAGTCCTCCCATCATTTGAGGTATACATACCGCTCGTGACTTACCCGAAAGAAGTAGATGAAACTATAGGAATCCCGATGGAGGTAGAACCTTTGGTCCACACGAAACTAGAGGATTTAGGCTTGAATACTTGTAGTCATGACCTATTTCTTAGTTCTAGGGAAATTCATATTGTTGATGAACCAGAGCCTTAACTTTTAATCAAATTTTCACCTTTAGATCTAAATCTAGGAGACAAAAGAGGAACCAACCCACCTATCAACCCATATAGTCCGGGTAATTTTAGGATGAATGTAGTAAAACCATTGACCATTCATACACCACCTTCACCCCACGTGGCATACTTCCATCGAAATGGTGTGTATCGCTACTATCACCCACACTTAATGATAAGTGTAGGGGAGACACACTTTCTACGTGACAAATAAGCGTAGAGTCATGCTTGTGACTCGAACAAAAATAAGCGCTTATTGGGAGGCAACCCAATCCTTTATTTTCTTGCATTTTAGGTGTGTCTTATGTGCCTTGTGTGTCTTGTGTGTTTGTTTTGTGTCATATGATTTTGTTAATTAATTTTATGGTTTTTGTAGTAAATTTTGCAGGAAATAACTAATGGGAACTTGCGTACATGGATTTTTGAAGAAAAGAAAAAAATTCTTCTTTACAGACCCTGGAGACGGCGTCAGGATTAATCCTAATGGCGTAGCCAGGCCTGCTACAGGAAAATTTGATTTTTAATTAATTTTTGAGAAATTAATCTTGTATAATTTTCGGAGTTTGTAATTTTTATAAAACCTATTAGGAGTGTCTTGTGTTTTAATTCTTTATTGTTTGTTTAATTATGTTTGAATAAATTTTATAATCATGCTTTGTTTGTTTATAACTTCGTCTTATTTGCAATCAAAGGTATTTTGCAACAAAATAAGATAGGGGAATATATGCGAGTTTTAAGAACCCAATTCAAACATTTAGTAATAAATTGTTTAGATTAATTCGCGTCAGTTCGAGTCATATGATTCGTTAAGAATAAATTCCAGAGATTAATGCAGTGCTTTCTTCAGATTTGTCTAATAAAATTACGTACAGGAAATTTCTCATTAAAAATGGAGAAGAAATTTTCACAGACGCAGTAGGACGGCGTCAGATATATCCCTGACGCGTTTCTTCTCCAGCTATGTAAAAATTTAAAAATTTTCAAGTATTTCTAAAAAATAAATGTGTTCAATATTTTAAAATTGTAAAACCTGCATAAACCTATAATTATATCATTACTCTCATCCTATCTTTACTACTTTCATAGAGTCGAAACCCTAAACTCTCATTGTATATTTATCTATCCCGCCATTTTACACTTGGTGTAGTTGTCTTTGTTTTTCATTACAGGTTATATTTGATGAGAAGAGGCTTGGAAGTTCTTAGGAAATTTCATTGGATGATTCTTGGAGGACGATCTAACCAGTTATCGCATGTTTCTTCTCCATTATTGAGCAAACAAGGGGAGTACTAGTTTCTTATACTTGTTTTCTTTTCCCTTTATTCGTTTTTATGGGTACTTCTATAGAACATTGGGGACAATGTTCAACTTAAGTGTAGAGGGAAAATAAGCCTTAGAAACTATTCCTTCAATTGCCATTTGCTTGTTCCTTAAAATGATGGGTAATATATCAAAACATAGCATAAAAGGTAATTTTGACCCAAATTTAAATTTTTTTATGACATATACCGATGAAAACCAAGTATTAATAGCGTCTTATGGATAGGAATGTATATGACTAGCACAAAAACCCTCAAAATTCCACCCCAAAAATGTGAGGTTCGTCTTTAGATCTATAGGAATTTTGGTATCCATTTTTGATACCCAAGATAATTTATACCTTTAGCTTGTTCGAGTTAAGGTTTGAATGCAGTCATATGTGTCTATTCCGTCGTTACAGATGTGTACATGTGGTATAGGTCGCCTTTTCTGGAACATTGGTATAGGTATTAAATTATATGAGTGTATCGGTAGTATATTAAATTCTAGAACTTGTTTTATGATGCATCCCGAGACCGCATAGTGAGGACTAGGATTTGCTAGATAAGAGGCACTAGGATTAACCCATGTTTTAAACCTGTAATTGTTATTATGGCCACATCGACTATATAACTATCCCACACCCTTGCCATGCACTCATTTTTAGTGTAGGATACCCCTAGTACAACCCTTCGATCCTATCCTTTTTCATGGTTCTCGTAATTTTCTGGTTAATCCGGACTATTAATGAAGAGCATTGTCAACCCTTAAACCAATCGTTTCACACAAATTGCCTTAGCCTACCTTGTATGTACTCACCTTTAGTACATTATTGTTTTAACCCAAGTTAATTGTTTGAGTATACGGTTGCTAAGTCCTTATCCTTGTAAATACAGTTTTGGGACGATTGAGATTCATGGTAGTATTCATCTTATGAAGAATTGGGGAAGAAGTAATTTATTACCCCCAATAGAGCTCAATAAGCTCCATGTTATGTTGATCCATCTCAAATCGGGTCATTAGTTAGATTGTAAACCCCCATGATGTATTATATATTAAGCAATGGCAGGGCAAAAGTGTATGGAAAAAATATGTTTATAAAAAAATATGTATATAAAAAAAAGAGTGAAAAAAATGTACGGGCTGCCATTTGCTTATGTTTATGTTTATATTAGAGTCAAGAAAAGAAAAAGAAAGAGATTGATGTAGAGTTTTGTAGAGTTTATATATTTTGTCCGAGTCTTTGGCTTAGCAACCAAACCAACGTGTATTCTTATAAATAATTAGCTAACCCATCCACTCCAAATTCACCCAAAGTCACCACCTAAATGTATCTCATCCGTTTCTGCTTCCGTTAATGTTATCTTACACCTATACCTAACAACCCTTTAAAAGACCTCTTGGATAGCAATGAATAATGCTTGCGCCTAGCGGTGGAGGTTTGATCCTTTACCAAGCCTATGGTAATTTATATGCTATGAGAGGTAATGAGTGTTGATTTTTCGTTTCCCCTTTATGTTATGATTTATTATACACCCAAGTGAAAGAGAGAATCCCAAACACTTATGTGAGGTGCTAGTATATACTTTCCGTGCTTTTAATTACGAGGTCTATAAGGTCGTGTTGTAAAATGCTTTTAAAGAGTATGTTAAATGAACCTAATATTGCTATTGTCTATGTAGAAAAGCCCATTTGCTTGAGGACAAGCAAATCCCAAGTGTATGGGTATTTGATGAGGTGTCATTTTATACACTATTTCGGAGTCATTTAACCCTCTAAATCATGCAAATATGCCCAGATTTCGTGCTTAATCATTTTTTTTGTTTTTAGCACTTGGATGGCATTTGGAGGAAATATACGTGACTTGGGCTCATTTGGAGAAGAAACAGACAAGATTACGGACCTACACCAAATCTCTTGAAGATTTATGCAAACAGTGGCTAGAGACGGCGTCTTAGGCATAAAGCGACGCCGTCGTGATCTATATAGTGACGGCGTCAGGCATTTGGCGACGGAGTTAGGATGTGGCCGACTTAAAGAGGATCTAGAATCATCTACGTAGCGACAACGTCAGGATTACAAAGCGACGCCGTCGCATTGACATCTCTATAAATATAAATCCGTTTTTAGTGTTTTAGTGTGTAACTTTGGGATAACTTTGTATATACCTAGTGAGACGAACCCTAGTCATTTTAGGAGCTTTATAGGTCGTTTTTAGGGCCTCAAAACCCTACTGTACTACCTTGAATCCATGTTTTAATAAAGTAAGGTTATTCATCATTAATCATTCAATATGTCTATGTGTTGTTTGATTGATTTATCTTCTTGCTTTCTTTATAAAATGCAAGGCTAAACCCTCCTTTGTATTTATCTATGATTGCATGAAACTTAGGTTGTAGATCCTTTTGATGTTGCTTCTTGTTTATAAATGTGCGCGTTAGGCTTTAGAAAACCAGTTTTTGTCTGCATCGCTTTTGATATGTCTAGAGAAACGCGAGTAGTATAGAAAGGATACCATCGGTAACAGTCTTTATACTACCTTACCCACTATATGGTTGATCCCTCTTAAGTTATTTCACATGCATTTAATATACTCTTAGGGGCCTTGTAATAGTCTTCATACTACCTTACTTGTGCATTGCCCTAACATAATATTAAATAGACGGCGGGTTCGTGTAATCTGTTCATGACCTAGGAAATACTTATACAGATCATCACAAGTATGACAAAGCAACGGATCTTGGAGAATCAATCTGAGGAGTAGTGCATGATTAGGTAAATACATTTACTTATCATAGAGTTATCACCAGTAGCATAGATTAGAATTAGTTTAGTAATTAGTTAAACAAACTAACCTCTCAAACCATAGATTTACCTGCTTTCTTATAAATATAAAAACACAAAAATAATCTTCTCTCAACCTCTAGAAATCTGTTAGACCGTGATCAAGCCTTCTCAACCTATTCCCATAGATAACGATAACAACCCTCGAGTCTTGCCTATATTACACTGCAACGATTTGGTAGACTACCTAGGGGATTGTAAAACTTCCTATGAAGTCTTCGCAACCCTCACATCATAGATGAATTAGCCAAGCATACTTAAACAAGATAAATCATAATCAACAAACGGAATTGAAGACATGAATTAAGATATAAATGATAATTAAACCATTACAAGATGTTTATGGATTGAATTAGACCTTCTAAGTTGCCTAAAATCAGACTTAGGGTTGGGGGTTTAATAAAAACGAAGTTATAAGGCTATATTTATAGGCAAACCCTAATTCGTACATCCCAACGCCGTCAAGAAAATCCCAACGCTGTCGCGCTGTCATTTTTCACCAAGTTGTATATTTTCTGGCTGCAATTGCGTGGGTTGTTAAATCGTCAGAATCTGAGTTCGTATGAAGGAGTTATGATCAAAACAATATCTGGTACTTCGTGCGCAAGTTGAATAATCATCTTTATCTTGTGACGCCGAATCTTCTAGGGTTTCTTTAAGTCGGCTACGTTCTGACGCCGTCGTGAGGGTCTTGACGCCGTTGCTTGTATAATCCTGACGCCGTCACGTATGGTTTGCGACGCCGTCTCCAACCACTATTTGGAATTTCCTCAAGATAGTTGGTGTAGAGTCGTGGTCTTGTCCGTTTCTTCTCCAATTGAGCCCAAGTCACGTGTATTTCCTCCAAAAGCCATCCAAGTGCTAAAATTACAAAAACAACGATTAAGCATATAATATGGCATATTTGCATTATTTAGGGGGTTAAATGACCATAAAAAAGTGTATAAAATGACACCTCATCAGTTCTTTTCTCCCATTTCCACTCAGGGATCTGAGGTTCCTGCAATAAGCCAGATGGCCTCTGATGTTCAGCCTTTACCTTCGAACAAGTCAAACACTTTCTAACATATAAAGCTATATCTTTCTTCCTTCTTGGCCATCGGTACATGTCCCTAAGGTCATAGTACATTTTATCGGCTCTTGTGTGTACTGAGTATTTCGACTTATGAGCTTCCTCCATTATCAGGGTTCTCACATCACCCGTCAAAGGAACCCATATTCAATCTAGATAATACAATGCTCCATCACTCCTATGTTCCATCTGCTCGTCTATCCCTCACAGCATTTCTGCTGGTGCATTGACAACCTCAGATGCTTTATTCTGAGCCGCTAGTATCCTATCCTTGATACTCGACTAAATGGTCATATTCATAGCTCAAACTCTCTTAGGCTTAATTATCTCCTTTCTACTTAGTGCATCGGCTACTACGTTCGCCTTACCAGGATAGTAGCGAACTTCGCAGTCGTAGTCGCTGAAAAGCTCTATCCAGCGACGTTGACGCATGTTTAGTTCTTTCTGATTGAAGATGTGTTGGAGACTCTTATGGTCAGTATATATGATGCTCTTCGTCCCATACAAGTAGTGTCTCCAGATCTTAAGAGCAAATACAACTGCACCTAATTCCAAATCATGGGTGGTGTAATTCTTCTCATGAATTTTCAACTGTTGAGAGGCATATGCTATCACCTTACCCCTCTACATCAATATACAACCTAGTCCTAGACCTAATGCATCGCAGTATACCACAAAGTCTTCTAGCCCATCAAGAAGAGCTAGAACAAGCGCATTACACAACTTATCCTTCAAAGTTTGAAATGTCGTTTCCTGTTCCTCACCCCAATCAAATGTCTTACTCTTCTGAGTCAAGATGGTAAGTGATTTGGCAATCTTGGAGAAATTCTCAATGAATCAGCGGTAATATCCTGCTAATCCTAAGAATGAACGGAATTCTAATGAAGTTCTAGGGGCTTCCTAATTCTTAGCAGCCTCAATCTTGCTGGGGTCTATATGAATGCCACCACCGTTAATTACATGCCCAAGGAACTGTACCTCTTGCAACCATAATTCACACTTAGAGAACTTTGCATACAGTTTCTCCTTCTTGAGTCGTTCTAAGATTAACCCTAGGTGTGTTTCATGTTCTTTCTTTGTCTTAGAGTAGACCAAGATGTCATCTATGAATACAATCACAAACTTGTCTAGGTAGGGTCTACACACTCAGTTGATCAAGTCCATGAATACCGCTAGTGCATTCGTTAGACCAAAAGGCATTACTATGAACTCAAAATGTCCATATCAAGTTTTAAATGCAGTCTTTGGAATGTCGTCCTTGTGCACTCTCAGCTGATGGTATCCGGACTGAAGGTCTATCTTAGAGAAATATTGTAATCCTTGTACTTGATCGAATAGGTCATCTATTCTTGGAAGAGGATAACGATTATTGATGGTCAATTTATTTAACTCTCTATAGTCAATACACATCCTAAAAGAACTGTTCTTCTTCTTGACAAATAATACTGGTGCTCCCCACGGCGATGAACTTGGTCGAATGAACCCCTTTTCCTATAGTTCTCTGAGTTGACTCGACAACTCCTCCATTTCAGAAGGCGCCAAATGATAGAGAGACTTCAGGACCGGCATTGCTCCAAGGATTAAGTCGATACGAAATTCGATTTCTCGAGAAGGGGGTAATCCTGATAGGTCGTCAGGAAATACATCAAAGAAATTTCTAACTACGATGATGTCTTTTAGTTTCTACCATTCTGCTTTCGCACTCTTGAGATGTCTCACCTTATCTTCTGGCAGTTCTCCTAAGACTCTAAGCATTTCGCCATGTGGTAGTGGAATTCTAACTACTTTTTCATGGTAGAGAACCAGTCCATTCCTATAATTACATCAAAACTCTCGTGTCCAAACGGTATCAAGTCGATGTCAAAGGTATGACCTTCTATCTCTAGTTTGCAACCACAAATAACCTTATTGATCTTTATTAGTTATCAGCTAGCTATTTCGATCTTATAACTAAAACCTAGGTTACAGGGCTCTATGTCTAACCGAGATATGAAAGTAGTGGAAACAAAGGTATAATCGGCACCAAAATCGAATAGAGTTGTAGCATAGTGATTGTTTAAGGTGAACGTACCTGTCACAATGTTTGGGCCCTGGCGAGCCTCCTCTGATCCCAACATGAATGCTCTTCCACGTGCCTAGTTGCCACTGTTTCTACGACCTCGACCCCCATCGACAGCCAAAACTTGATTTGGACGATTTCCTCCTTGTGCTAGTGTTCGATTCAACATAGGGCATGCTGCCTTGTAATGATCAGTACCACCACACTCAAAGCACGCCCTACGAGCTGCAGTTGGATTTCTAAAATTTAATAGATTCACCATCCTTGGCCCTACCCAGCAATCCTTACAAAGTGCCCAAAGCGATTATAGTTCGTACACGTACGACAAGGCATCTCGGGTAGATGGTAATAGTTGCAGTTTATACATTTAGGTGTCGTACCCGTGTACTCCTTCCTAACAGGGTTAGTGGTTGTGGCAAACGCCCTCCCAGTCTTAGATCTCTTGTTATCATCCCTAACATTTCTGTCCCTACTCGGTCCCCACCATTTCCTCTTTTCTCATTATTCTTCTTTAATGATCCATTCCTAATTGCCTTATCGGTTAGCACACCAGCTTTCAATATAGCACTCTGAATTATTCTTAGCTCTGTTACTGCCACCATCTCCCGGATCTGCGGAGCAAGGAAATACATGTACCTCTCAATCCTTTTGTTCTCAGGGGTAACCAAATGAGGGACTAGCCTAGCAAGCTTACAGAATCGATCAGTGTACGCTACATGGCCAACTTCGACCATAACGTGACACCAAAACTCATTTTCCAGCTTTTGTATCTCTTTGTTTGGACAAAACTCCTCTCTCATTAAAGTCTTAAAGTCTTTCCAGGTCATGCCAACTGCGGCTTCCCGACCTCTAGTCTAGACTTGGGTGTTCCACCATGTCAGTGTCTTACCGATAAATAAACTGGTAGTGTACTTGACCATCTGGTTATCTCCACACCTACTCATGTCCTGGACTGATTCCATTTTCTCAATCCAACGAGTATAGACTATCGCACCACCCTTTCCATCATAGTCCTTTGGGTTTCATGCCAAAAACTCCTTGTATGAACAACCACCTTGACCGTTGTTCATGGTAACATTCCTAACATCACCCTGGATGTTGCTGGCATGGTTACCTACTTGAGCAATAATAGTAGGAAGCAGGTTTTGAAATTGTTGAGCGATGACCATGGAGAAGTCAGGGACTTTGTCAACGCCTTCATTCGCTCCGTTAACTTGGTCACCTCTTTGACCATCTTGATCACCCGTTCATCCACCAACTCTGCCTATTGGTTCTTTAGTTCTTCCACCTCCTCTACCAGTCCGTCCGCCCGTCTTCCCACCTCGTGGTGTAGCAGTTGATCGGCCTGCACTTCGTGTTGTCATCCTTGGCGGCATTATCTACACAAGGGAGGATACAGGTAACATTAGGTAGGAGGGAGATTTAGCATATAGATGATCCTAATACACCATAGATCATATTACGGCACTAAGGTGTCAACACTGATTTAAGTAGGCATGATTACCAAGTCCGCGTGGGTCGTGATGCATCTGTAATTACGTTGGCCACCATATTTATATATGCCTCATTTCCTAGTTGTACTCAGTATCAGGCTTACACAGCTTAGTGATTGACTTATCTAAGACGATAGACGATAATTACTCATAGAAGCAATTATAAGCGGAAACTGCATATGAAGATCCTATTACGCAAGCTATATGAAGGTTCTTAGGTTATAGTCTAGGCCAAACCACCTAGTTCTCTATAACCTTGGCTCTGATTACCAACCTGTCACACCCCCGACTAAGGCGAAAACTCAAGGCGTGACGGAGGTATAGATTATCATAACATAAAGTGATAATATAGAGAAAACTAAAATGCATTAAAACAAGTGCTATGACGTCCTCCGACAACAAGTAGCGAACTTGTGCCAAGACAAGTCGAGTCACATCACATAGTCTGAAATTATTACAAACCAAGCTCCCACACATGGGTAGTACAAGTCTTAGGAATAATCCAAAAGATAAATTAAAACAAGGTTCTCAAATGCAAGTATTTCAAGATAAGATCCACGAAGGATGCTCTTAGGTATGCTAAAGCCTGCTATCCTGACCTCACTGATCATTCACAATACCTGAAAATGATACTCGAAAGGTCAACATAAAAATGGTGAGCTGTTTTAGGTTTAGAAGTAAATCCAATTGTTGTGCTAGAGTTTAAGTAGTGAACAATTGTGCAATATAAAGGCAGAATGCATGAAATAGTATTAGAATCCAACATAGAAATCTCATGCTATCATAGCATTCAATTCATACCAACCATTCCTAATGGTCCAAGCGCTTATTGTCCTCCACACCTAAGGCCTACCATCTGGAGCTAACATAGGTCGGAAAAATTGTCCTTGCATAGAAGTTCACATAGAACTCATACACAAATAGTCCTCATGTCATTCACATAGCAGTCATAGGCACATAGCATTTTCGAAAGAAATAGCAGTTTTGCACAGTAGTGAAAACAGTTTGAACTAGTTTTTAGTATCATTTTCCTCCAATGGAAAAAGAGTTGAAAAGTGGGGCTACGAGAACTCACCTCAAACAAAGATTATAAGTAGCTTACAAAAGATGATCAAACAATAGTATGCAACGGCATCCAGTCACGACCTAATCCAGTTAATGTCCGATTTAGAAATATGTTTTTAAACGTATGATTATGATAAACCATTGCTTGAATATGTTTCGATCGGTTTCCGGTAAACCCCAAGTTATCTAAATTTAGCGTTTAAAGTATAAGTATTTACATGTTTTAAATACACCAAATGAATGGTAAGAGTTTTATATTTTATAAAATTATAAAGTATATTTTTTGTCTTTTAGTCGGTTTATTAAAATAATAATATTTTATTATTTCGTCTTTTGTCGGATTTTGAGAAAATAAGTTTTAGTGAAATATTTTCTAAGTATAGTATTTTTATAAAATTTCAGCATGACCAGTTTGTTTATAAAACGTTTTCCAATGTTTCAAAACTTATTTTCAAACACTTTCCCCAAATCCCACAATTTCCGACAAAGTGCCAAAATCTATATTTAAGTCTCGTTTTATCAAAACACGTTTTCCAATGACTATTTTAACCATCCTAATGTATACTAGTATAAATCGATCAAAATCCGTTGTTGAAACGCTTCAATTCACTAGTTTAACACTTATTGGGCTTTGATGCCCAATATTAGTCCGAAAGCCTTTTCCTTTAGTTTCAATCCTAAAATAGTTCATTAAGTAACCAACGAAAAGTCTGATAGTATTAATAAGTCTAAAATATAAATTTAAATAAGCACTATGAATAAATAGAAAATAAGCCGAACGAAGGACACTAAAAATAGATCGAAGCTTATTGGGCATTATTTTGGGTCGTGGCATGTATAAGCCTAAACAAATACTTTCGTAAATATACTATGCCCGAAATCGAATAACGAGCTATAAAACATGCGAATAAGTATCTCTAGTATTCAAATAAGCCAACCAAAAAGTCATGAAAATAAGCCGAACCACAAAAAGGTCCACAATAAGCCATGACTTATTGGGCCTTTTTGGGCCATGGGTTTATAAGCCCAAAACCAAATATATTTAACTTTTTAAATAAGCTATTAAGCTACTAGTACCTTTATTCTTAAAATAATCTACCAAAATAAGCTATCAAAATAAGCTATAAAAATATGATAAAAGTGGTAAATAACCAAAACCACTTTCCTTGTTTTCCTCTTATAACCGAAACCAAATAAGCCCAAGAAAAAGCTATAATAAGCTTTGAGTATGCTTATATTTAAGCTAAATAAGAAATAAGTTATTTAGTACATATATGTTATTAACCTATCACAACCACAATATTAAAATGGTCTTTTCTTGTTCTTCCTTTCCCCGTGTTCGAACCCCAAACCATCCTTAGAAATATTTTACAAATTTTTAGCTTTTGATTTTTAGAAAACGCATTGTGCAACCATTATTTGTGCATCATCAGACATTCAAAAGTACAAGAATATATTGAAAAGGATGACTTACAAAAGAGGGTTTTGAAGAGGATTAAAGGCTAGATAAACAACCCTTATTTTGTTTTTATGTACCCAAACACCAATGGAATCAACCCGGATGGACTTAGACCTTCATGTTCTTGATCAAAAATGATATATTCTTGGTGGTTTTGTGTTCGGACGAGCAAAGAGAAAAAGAAAGAGAGAAAAAGATTTTTAGTGTGTGTTTTGAAATGAAATGTGTATGTTTTGAAATCAAAATAAGACAAATAGAGATGCATGCATGAGACACACAAGATAAAAATAGCCTTGTGGTTCCCTTGTGGGGTTCGACCGGTTAGGGGATCCAAGGGGGATCCTAGGTGCATTTTGTCTCTTGCCGGATTGTCTATCGATCATAGATCGTGATTTAAAACGTGACCTGAAAGTTTCTTGAATTTTTAACGAATGTAAAAATATGTTTAGTTAAACTTTGAATATTCACACCATAGCTACGTGTCAGCCTGTCACGTATGACACGTCATCAAAATGTGCAAATGAGAACACTTTATGAAAGTACACGTACCAAATCGATAATTTTTTCAGTACACGTACCAAATCGATAAATTGTGAAAAGTTCGTTGGTATTCTACGGCTTTATCCCAATAAAGAACTATAAAATTCTTAACATAGAAATTGACTACCGTCAACACGGTTACTGATCCTGGGGGAAAACAGTAAAAGTCAAGAAGTCGAAGGACTTAAATAGAACATTATGAGATTGGAAAATCTGCAAGCATTACAATTTAGAAACGAAAAAACAGGAAAAAAATTTACCAACTAAACGGCCTCTTAATTTCTCAAAATTTGATGTTTTCAACCAAACTTCTTAAGAATATAATTAAACTCAAGATCTATCGACTAACACTAGTTAATCGACCTAAATTACCACAGGAAACATAAACCCCCAAATATAAACCCTAATCACAAGGACATATCAAAACATAGGTCTGATACCATGTACGACAACAAGGTATATGTTACTAATAACACTATTGAATATGAATTCAATAGCAAAACCACCATAACTTAATTTGATTTAAAGGAGATATAACCAATCAAATCACAAAGTTACCCATGCTACTCAGTTGTAACTTATTCACTTGGGCTTATTTGTTTGGTGAGGTTAGACATTAGAGATTAGGATTGGGTTGATAAAAACTATTTGGTTGTAAGGGTTAACTTTTTAAATAGTACATGAATACCATAAGATCTGGTTTCTTGAAAAGTTGGCAGGAAGGGTGGCTTTTCTCTCTCATCTAAATATATACACATTAATGTGTTGTGCAGTTATGGGTATCTTTTGTTTAATTGACTTTTATTTATAAAGTATCAAATTTTTGTGTAAACCAAACAACATCTTCTAATTAACTAATCCAAATTCTATGCCTGGCGTCTATTAATCCATCCCTATAATGAATCCTAGCTTTAAACCAAACAGACCCTTAATCTATGAGTGTTCTATTACAAAATAACAACTTTACAATCTTGGAAGAATGATTATCAAGTGAGAGAGAATTTAAGGGAGATATGAAAACCAAGCTATGGTTATGAAACCCCGAATCACCCTTTATCCTTATATAGGAAGCAACTAAAGAGAAATAGTAGACATAGTCCTTTCCGTTCCACAATCTCTATCTAAGTCCTTGAACCTAAAACTAATAAAGAAAATGATCAAGTAAGTCCCTTAACTTTATTAATCCCACAATGAGACTAAACAATCATATATTTTAACAATTACTATCTCTGTCTCATAAAAAGTGTCCAATTTGACTTTTTAAGTCTTTTTCATTCAACGTTGACTATAATTTTTTATTTTTGTTATATAATACAAGCGTTGTAAAAATCGGCCTAGGCGGCTGATTAATCGACGCTTGGGCGCTATGCAAGGATTAACCGCCTTGATTTTCATTAATCGGCCTTATTAATCATTTTGGTCAAAACTCGGTCAACATACCGACTAATCGGATAACAATCGGCCAAATCGGGCATAAATCAGACAAAAACCGGCTAAATCGGCCAACTCGGTTACAGATAAAAATCGGCCAAATCGGGGATAAATCGACCAAATCGGACAAAAATTGGCTAAATCAGGCAAATTATGCATATAGTTGATTTAATTTTATAATTTTATATATATAAATTCTAATCCGATTAATCCCCACCTAACCGATTAAACGTTAGGCGGTACTCGGCCGCTCAAGCGCCTAGCGATTTTTGCAACCTTGTATAATTATTGATGAAAAATATATGAATGGATTAGTTAAAGTGGACACTTATTATAAGACGGAGTGAGTAATTCACAACATGTTAAGACTCTCGGCGAAGGGTCTAGAGACTTTCATCCGTGACGAGTCACTGAATCCAAATAATGACGATAATGATTTGGAATATGAGATTGAATCTAGCAGTGATTATACCGCCATACGGGTCAAGTGTAAGGATTTATTCAATAATATTATGGTTGGTAATCTAAACTTGTGTTCAGTGATGGAACTTGAACGTTTTTCTTGGGGGCGAAATTTGTCGAAGTTTATATAAACTTTTTCATAACTATAAATTTTTTGTAACTAATGTACTATAGAAAGATAAACTCGTATATAATAAAACGAATATAAGGACTATAATTTTGAGACATCCGAAATGAATATTCGGACTATAATTTTGGAACATGGGAGTATAATATTTACACTAGTTGCCACAAAATGAAAATGGAGACTATAATTTTAAAATAAGCAAATATAATATTTACACTAGTTGTCAAAAAATAAAAATGAAGACTATAATTTTAAAACAAATGAGTATAATATTTACACTAGTTGCCACAAAAATGAAAATGGAGACTATAATTTTAAAGCAAACTAGTATAATATTTACACGAGTTGCCACAAAATAAAAATGGAGACTATAATTTTAAAACAAATGAGTATAATATTTACACTAGTTGCCACAAAATGAAAATGAAGACTATAATTTTAAAACAAGCGAGTATAATATTTACATTAGTTGCCATGAATTTTGGGGGGTCGGGACCCTCCTCTGCCTCTTAATAGTTTCGTCCATGCTTGTGTTAATATGGCTTTGTTAATGCTAAGTTTTTTTTTGTATTCATGGACTTATGGGCTGTTTGATAAAAGTTATGATTTAGCACTGAATGAATCAAAGCTACTGAAGGATTTGAAGAAGCTGAGTGAAGTTGGTTCTGAGTGAAATTGATTGTTTGGTAACTGTTCTAAATAATCAATTTGAGTTGCCTGAGATTACCAATTTAACCTTCTATATGTTTTGTATCGAACAAAATATATAATTTGATAAAAGAATTATTAACTCGAATAAAATATCGATAGTAAAAATTAATAATTGATAAGTACTTAGTAAATGAATTAATAAATTATTAATCTAAAACCAACTCAAGGGTGGCCTAGTGACAAAAGGGTTATGGCTATCACTTTTAAAATGTGTGAGGTCTTAATTTCTGCTAGGTGCAAACAACCTTAAAGTGGTCACACCAATCTCCTGAAAAGGGAGAGCTTTACTTGGTTTAAGTCTGTGTGACGGTGAGTTCAAACTTCGTAGATTAGTCGGCCAAAAGGTTCAAAACCATGATTACCAAAAAATAAATAATAGTAATAATTTATTAATGTACTCGTAACATCACCATGCCTTCGTAATGAATTTCGAAAAGAGAAAAAAGAAGACTTCATGGAAATGTGATAGAAATAAATAAAAGAAATGAAAATAATATTAAAAGAAGGGTATAATTATCTACTGAATTATTTAGGTTCTCATCTCATACAAAATTGCTCATAAGCATATTTTATGATTCAGAGGCAATTATTTTTCTATCAAACGCTCATGCCTTTGACCGATTTCAGAATTTAGCGCTTAGCTAATTCATTAAGAAGTAATCAAACAACCCCTTAAGTTCCTATACATTTGGTATAACGTAAATATGTGCAACACTAAATAACGAGCACATAGCTTTTGAACTGCGCGGATATCTTACACTTTTATGGGTTTATTAGATGTACTTTAATTGACGCATAGTTAAGATAATTAAGTTTTACTAAAATATGTATCAATATTGAGATTTTGTTAAATCATAGCCTCAAGTCTAGTAAATATATGTTCAGGGACTTATTGTGTTATTTGTTATATTTCAGATTTAGCTTTAAGATAGCTTTGAGCTCAAGTTGTTAGAAGCTAGAAAGTTGAAGGGGTGTTTGTGCCATAGTTGGATTTTCCCTTTGGGGGTCACGGATGTATAAATACTGGTAACTAGTATTTTTATATATCTCTTCCTCTTATTATCTCTCTCTTAAAAAAGCTTGATATATTTTGTAAACCCTAATTTCTGAGATTATCTTGAT
>BQNB010052635.1:3632-40395 GCA_026074375.1 Tanacetum coccineum
ATAGCATAGGTTTAACCAGTAAATAGACTAATTAAAATACTGATAGAATATAGGATTAATGTTCCACTCTTAGTGTTCGACACCTTACTTACCGCGAACTCCATTTTGACCGGGTACACTGCTCGTTAAAGTGTTGTTTTAGGTTTGTCAACTAAATATAAATTTAAAACTTGATAATCAAATAATTGACCCTACACGACAGCACATCAGCGCACAAAGGTTACAACTATTGAAGAATCAAAAGATTTAACATCTCTATCACTTGATGAACTTATTGGAAACTTAAAAGTTTCGTAAGTAATAATTAAGAAAGATTCCTAAATGGTCAAAGGCAAAAGAGAACAAAATAGATCTCTTGCCTTGAAAGCCAAAAAGGAATCAAGTGATGAAGATAGTTCGACTTCCGATAGTAAAGACGAAGAATACTCCATGGCCGTTAGAGACTTCAAGAAATTTTTAAAAAGACAAGTATAACACCCCGTGTTTTCAAGTCATTGACGACTTCGATAAATCTATAATGAATCTTTTGTATTGTACGCGTTTGTTTTAAATCGTAAATGTTAAGCTAAATCGCGTAGGCTATAAATTAGCGTTCAATGTAAACGGGCATCAAACAATTAAGCATTTACATCAATCAAGTATTAAATAATTATTTTGAGAATAATTATGGTCTTTGTTCATGTTATTTTTATCGGATACGTAAAGTGTATACGTTTCGCGATAAATTGCGTTTAGGCATACCCGGAATCACGTTAATTAATCTACGCTTCAACAAATACCCACGATTGTACCCAACACTCAAAGTTTTATTAAATTTACTCAAGTTAACATTATGTTTCACTTTGTACATTAGAAAATAAAACAATACACAAATGCTTGCAAGTAAACATCTTTTATGAAAATATACAAGTTGTAACTTTCATATATTTAACAAGATATCATGTTAATATCAAAATGGCTTCTAGAACCCTTTCCCCCCTAACTCACGGCATAACAACAACATTGGGACATAGGGCACATAATTTTTACACAACTTGCATTGTACAACACTTCTCCAGAGTACTGTACCTGATCCTTAGTGCTGGAGGATCATTACTTGTGTACATTCCCAGAGCTCGAGCATCCCGAGGGACTTGTGCCAGCTTGAGGATTGAGGCACGCTACCCTCTACTACCACCCATACCCCCCCCCCCATTGTATCCTAACATATCGACCCCTCGTACTTAGAGCAGCCATGGCTCAGATACAAGCTACATACACCTTCCACCTATATTCACTACTTCCATCGGGGACACCACCAGTGTTACTTACCATTCTACTACCTATCTTATAGCCGTAGAGCTGATACTCCTAAGTGAATTGCCGCCTCGGGAGAGGCTACTACTTACGACTCTATTGACTTGTTGTGAGGTTGGGGAGAGTTCTGCTGCTGCTGCTGCAAGACAGCCAGGACCCACTATGGCCCATATAGTCGATTACAGTCTTGTAGACACTATGGAGACCATGTTTCGAGATACTGAGAAGAGGATGATGACCGCCTTAGAGATGGTCAATATGAGGGTCAGTTACCAGGTAGATGTTCGCAGTAGAGAGAGTTTGGAGTTTTACTCACGACATCACGATGTCCAGAAGGATTGTGTAGCTGTGAGAGCTGAGATTGAGGTATTGAGGAGAGAGAGACTTGCTTATGAGCAAGAGAGTATGGAGACCCGTCAGGCATTGGCTAGGTCTGAAGCTTACTGAGGGCACTTAGAGGCTACGAGTTTTCTGTATTAGAGACCGAGGTGCGTCGCCATGAGTGGCAGCGTGAGGCTGCAGATGATTTTGCTGTTCGGCATATCATGCGTACCCAGGCCCTGGAGGCTGGAGCACGCATTGACACATTGGAGGACACTGGTAGCAGTTCCTAGACTTTGGTTATGATTGATAGTCTACTATTGCAGTCTGGCTAAGTTTTTATGGGTTATACTCCCTAGCTCAAGTGGCTCTAGTGTCTGGATTTTCCATTTTGTAACCTATCACCGGGCTACATTCCTGACTATGATCTGGAGGAGGATGAGGAGGACCCTGAGGAGGATCTTACAGACCATCCTGTCGACGGAGGAGACAATAATGATAATGAGTCATCTGATGATGACGACGATGATGATGATGCTGAGAAGGATGAGGAGGAGGAGGAGCACTAGCTCCAGTCGACCTTTTTGTTGTACCTATAGATGATCCTGTCCCCTCAAGCTGAGAATACAAAGGCATTTGAGACTGATGAGTCTGCTTCTACACCACTAACCTCTCCACACCATATCATCTTGTTTTCTGAGACCAAATCCCGTGCAGTACGGATGTCTATTTAACACCATACTCCACGATCACCATCTGCTGAGGCATGCATTACTGAGTTTGTTGTTGCACTACCTTCATCATCACCACCACTAGTGAATGTTGAAGATAACATATGAGGCTAGCATCTAGAATCTTAAGAAGCACCCTGGCCCATAGACAAATAGATTTGTCAGTGTAGCTCGTTTTGTATTGTATCCCACTAAACTTGAGTAATACTCGGTTGGTAGCATTAATGAAAAGCTTGTACTCTTTTACTCAGGAAAAATGATGTATTAAGTATTAACCTACGCTGTTGGTTATGATCATGCTACAGTATTATGTAGATTTATTTATGCCATGGTTGATGTTATCTTATATCTCTACATAACGTGGTCTCACCTTACATATATGTTGGGATCATGGAGTGTCATGATTTTCCCTTGGATGAAACTTCATATACATTTGTTCCCTGTGATCTTTAGGAAACGATGACAACTGTTAATCAAGGGATGAGTGTTGAGGAAATTGAGCGGGTTGTAGCCCAGTGAGTGGCTAATGCTATCGAGGCTATTGCTATTTATGAGAAGAAAACCAACATGGCCCGCAAGTCAATAAGCCAGACCGAAACCGAAACCATGAAAACCAAACTAGAGGTACTAGAGCACGTGGAGCGGTGCATGCCTTAAGAGAAGGGGGGATCCGATCAAGGGACCCCTAACAAATGAAAGATGAGATCAAAGCTTAAAAAGAAAGTTAGTCTCGCTTTCCTAATAAATCCTAAGTTGAAACTATCTTCTAGACTTATCTCTTATGAGTTCTCGTTGTATTTCCCTTAAATTCAAGTGTACGAATGATTTCAAATTTCTTATCATAATTATCGTATTATGAGAATTTCATCAATATTAACTTAGGTTCCTTATTTGCTCTTACAAACTACTCTCACGAATATCATGAAATTATAACGCTATTTTGACGAAAATGAGCATGCATCATAAAATCCTCAATTTATACATGGCTCTGATCAATATCTATAATTCAGGAGGTACCATGCCATGCTGAGAGTTAGGGGGTCACTCTAAAAACCTCTTAAGGAAACAATTTTCTACTTATATCATGTTTTGTGTGCGTATTCATAGAACGCGTTTACTTTTGGAAATCGAATTTGTAACCATATCAACTATGCAGACCTTCACTCTGTCTTACTATAAAGTTGGCATCATCTTATACCAAATCATAAGCCAAGAAGCCAAGACACATTACTAGTCGCCCTATGACAATTTCGCTATCGAATTTGCTCGCCATTAGAGAATTTACTAAATCACCCATTCGACATAAACTTAATGCCTGTAGAACTTGGTAGTTTCGATGCTATAATCGGTATGGATTGGTTGTCAAAGTACCAAGCGGTCATTGTGTGTGCCGAGAAGATTGTCAGCATTCCTTGGGGAAATGAAACCTTAATCATATACGGTGACGGAAGTAACCAGGGAAATGCGACACGATTAAATATCATTTCGTGCACTAAAACGCAGAAGTACATGCAAAAAGGATTTCCTATCTTTTTGGCACATGTTACTGCAAAGGAGGTTGAAGACAAGTCAGAGAAGAAGCGACTTGAGGACGTACCGATAGTTAAAGATTTTCCTTATGTATTTCATTCTTTTTTTTTGATTTCCTGAGGACTTGTCGGGTCTTCCTCCGACTCGACAAGTGGAATTTCAAATCGATCTGGTACCTGGTGCCGCACCCGTAGCACGGGCACCTTATCGATTGGCGCCTTCCGAAATGAAAGAGTTGTCCGAGCAACTGAAGGAGCTGTCCGACAAAGGCTTTATAAGACCCAGTTCCTCACCCTGGGGAGCTCCGGTCTTGTTTGTCAAAAAGAAGGATGGATCATTTCGGATGTGCATTGACTATCGGGAATTAAACAAACTGACAGTGAAGAACCGTTATCCACTCCCCAGAATCGATGATTTATTTGATCAGCTTCAAGGGTCGAGTGTCTATTCGAAAATCGACCTAAGGTCAGGTTATCACCAACTGAGGGTTCGAGAAGAAGACATTCCGAAGACTGCCTTCAGAACTCGTTACGGCCATTATGAATTTCAAGTTATGCCATTTGGTTTTGGACAAAACGCCACCTGCCGTATTCATGGTTTATGAATCGGGTTGCAAACCATATCTGGATAAATTTGTGATTGTCTTTATTGACGATATTCTGATATATTCAAAGAACAAGCAAGAACACGAAGAGCACCTTAAGCTAATCTTAGAGTTGCTTAAGAAAGAGGAGTTGTATGCTAAATTTTCCAAGTGTGAATTTTGGATTCCCAAAGTACAGTTCCTCGGTCACGTGATTGATAGTGAAGGCATTCATGTGGATCCAGCCAAGATTGAATTCAGTAAGGTTTGGACTCTCCTAAAGTTCACCAACGGAGATCTTGCTATTTTTAGTATTACTGGGTTTTATCTGAGATTCATTTGAGGGTTTTCAAGATCGCCAAACAATGACTAGTTACTCAAAGGAGGCAAAGCTTGTTTGGGGCGAGAAACAAGAAGCCGAGTTTAAACTGTTGAAAGCAGATGTTGTGCAGTGCACCATCCTTGCTTTACCTGTGGGAAGCGAAGAAACTTTATCGCATACTGTGATGCTTCAAAGAAGGGTTTGGGCGCTGTGTTGATGCAAAGAGAAAAGGTGATTTCTTATGCATCACGCCAGTTGAAAATTCATGAGAAGAACTATACAACGCATGATTTGGAACTTGGAGCAGTAGTGTTCGCTCTTAAGATTTGGAGGCACTATCTGTACGGAACCAAGTGTACAGTGTTCACTGATCATAAGAGCTTACAACACATTCTTGATCAGAAGGAACTAAACATGAGACAACGCCGATGGTTAGAGTTGCTTAGTGATTATGATGGCGATTTTCGTTATCACCAGGGAAGCAATGTCATTGCTGATGCTTTTGAGCACGGGATAAGAACGAGAACCACCGTTAGAGTTCGAGCCTAGTCTGACTTTTAAGTTTGGATCTCCAAAAACAAAATCTTGAATGCTCAGACTGAAGCACGAAAATCAGAGAACATCAAGAATGAAGATGTTGGAGGAATGTTGGTTGAAAACGCTAAAAATCCAGAGGCGATTAGGACATAAAAGTTGGAACCCCGTGCGGATGGAACCCTATACCTCAATGGCAGGAGTTAGCTACCTTGTTATGGAGATTTACAAACTGTAATCATGCACGAGTCCCACAAGTCAAAGTACTCTATACATCCGGGTTCCGACAAGATGTACCAAGATATGAAGAAGCTATATTGGTGGCCCAATATGAAAGCCGACATCGCCACCTATGTAGCAGTTGTTTGAACCTGTGCTTAGGTCAAGGTTGAACATCAAAGACCATCAGGATTGTTGGTACAACCCAAGATACCTGAATGGAAGGGACAACATCACTATGGATTTTGTTACGAAGCTTCCTAAGACGTCGCAAGGTTAGAACACTATTTGGGTGATTGTTGACCGACTCACTAAGTCTGCAATTTTCACACCGATAGAGAGGGGACTGGATCCTTTGGATAAACTTGCAAGAATGTACCTAAAGGAGGTGTCACGAGACATGGAATACCTGTCTCAATTATTTGTGATCGTGACCCGAGATTCGCATCCAATTTCTGGAGGTCACTTCAGAACGCTTTGGGTACTAATTTGGATATGAGTACTGTACCATCCTAAAAGACGGGCAAAGCGAGAGGACCATTCAAACTCTCGAGGATATGCTGCGTGCTTGTGCGATCGATTTTGGAAAGGGTTGGGTTAACCATTTGCCATTAGTCGAGTTTTCATACAACAATAGCTATCACGCTAGCATCAAGGCCGCACCATTCGAAGCACTTTATGGTCGAAAGTGTCGTTCACCTGTTTGTTGGACCGAAGTTGGGGAAGCTCAAATCCTCGGTCCAGAACTAATTCAAGAGACCACTAAGAAAATCATCCAGATCAAGCAAAGGATGCAAGCCGCTCGTGATCGACAGAAGAGTTACGCCGATCTGAAGCGTAAACCAATGGAATTCCAAGTCGGGGATAAAGTATGCTTAAAGTTCGCTTGGAAAGGGTCGACATTCTTGGCAACGGGAAGTTAAAAACCCCAGGTATGTTGGACCTTTCAAGGTGTTAGAAAAGGTTAGAGAGGTTGCTTACAAGCTCGAGCTTCCTAAAGAACTGAGCAGAGTTCATAATACATTCCATGTGTCCAACCTGAAAAAAGTGTATTGCCGACGAACATTAGCGTTCAGTTTGGATGGACTTCATCTTGATGACAAGCTTCATTTTGTTGAGGAACCATTAGAAATAGTGGGCCGTGAAGTTAAACGGTTGAAGCGAAGCCGGATCCCATTAGTCAAGGTTCGATGGAACTCCAAGAGAGGTCCCGAGTTCACGTGGGAACGTGAAGACCAATTCAAGAAGAAATACCCACACCTCTTCACCAAGACCGTACCGTCGTCAAGTGCTGCATCGTGAGCCTTGAGGACAAGGCTCGTTTAACAGGGGAAGTCTATAACACCCTGTGTTTTCAAGTCATTGACGACGTCGATAAATCTACTATTCATTTTTTAAAATTGTACGCGTTTGTTTTAAATCGTAAATGTTAAGCTAAATCGCCTAAGCTAAAAATTAGCGTTTAATGTAAACGGGCATCAAACAATTAAGCGTTTACATCAAGCAAGTATTAAATAATTATTTTGAGAATAATTATGATCTTTGTTCATTTTATTTTTATTGGATACGTAAATTGTAAACGTTTCGCGATAAATTAAGTTTAGGCATACTCGAAACCACAAAAATAATTCTACGCTTCAACAAATACCCACTTTTATACCCAATACATAAAAGTTACAAAAAACTTAGCATATATATCATACATATGCCAAATTTATAACAATTTATACAAAGAAATATAAGAAAAATCTTGCAAGTAGTCTTTTTTTTTTTTTTTTTTTTTTATACATCTTTTGCTCATTAAAACATAGCCATACATGGTTCCTTTGACCAAAGACAAGATAAACAAGTCTTCCTTAAGGACCCTCATGGTGTTCTTGGAATACTTATTGGCACCTTTTTTGACCACCTATTACCCATATAATGCAAGTATCATGCAAGAGATATCACATAGAACTCATAACACTTAGTAAAAATCACAAAAAAAAATCTCTCCTTTGTGCTCTATATATGCCACGGCTACAAACACACTCTTTAATAAATCCATACAAACTTTTCTACCTCATTTACACACTCTCATATAACATATCTAAGATACCTTAAAGTATTTTGAAGCCTTGGTTAATCATTTCAAGTGTTGAAGAAAAGGAAGTAAGCTAGTGGTTTTTAAAAAGAAAAACTAGGGTTTTTTAAGTTGTTAACTTTAGGTTGATATCTAACCAAGGGTTTAGATATTGGTTGCTTCTATCTATTACGTTCATATTAAGGTTATTAAAACTTCATTATTTCATAAACATGCATTTTTATGTGGTGTATATGATGATATGTAGTGAATTCACAATTTGAGGACTTTTTGTTACATGTTAAAGGGATTCTTACTTGTGATTATGATTTTTAACACTTTTTCATATGAACTTGTGATCTTGGAATATATAATATATATGACATAAGTATATTATGAGTTATAAAGGAATTGTGGTAATTATTTAGTTGAAAAGTATAGAAAGTAAGTTATAAAAACAAAGTTATACGAGTGTACCTATTTATTTCAATGGGACTGTTTTGGGTCGACTTTTGAAACAGCCATATTATGTATTAGAAAGATAGTACACCTCATGACGTTTCCAAATATGTAGAGAACTTGAAAAACCGCCTTATAATGAAAAAGATACGATAAAAATACGATTTACGTTAATACCGGGTGTTATAAAACTATTTTTATAAAAAATTACTATTCATGACAGAAACTTTTATATTTTTAAACTTCATAAATCAATAAAACTTTCAATTACGAGAACATGCTCGAAAGAATCGCTAAAAACGGAACTATAACGAATAAAATACGACGTTTACGGGTTTTACGATAACGAGAACGATAAAAATAAATTAGGGTCTGGTGCCTTCTCTTTATGAACAGTTAAAGTTACCTGTTCATCAGAATCGGTCAAAAGTTCGAAAATGTAAATTTATTGATAACTCGTTTAATACGAAAGCGTGGGGTACAAGGAACGTTTTAAAATCTGGCTTTAAAACGCGAAAGTTATGCTAGTTTTACTAAAACGGTAATTATAAACGTTTTAACTTATTAAACACAATTTTACCAAAACAATTAGATGGTGATTGAGCTATATAGACCTATATGTGGTATTAGTTTATCAAAGTACTATATTACTAGGGAGTTTCATAATGAGGCCTCTTCGGGGTGGCGTATCGACGAGTTGCTGGATTTACGATTTAAAGTGTCCTAGCTCCTCATACGTTTCATACATGACCTCCGTAATTTTGTCGCCTGAACGATAGTATGATGTAACTAACATAGACCTGTATATGATGTTAGTTAATCGAAGTACATGGTACTTATACGACCTTAAATTAAATAGGTTGCATCTGACGATTTGCGTGACGCGTTATCTGTGATATTTGGATTATCAGAACTCAAGGTGAGTTCATAGCCCCATATTTTTACGATTTCAATGATTTATAACTTGGGGTGGAAACATGCTTTGTTTTATAAATTGGACGCAAGTGTATATTTTATATTGATTACATGTTTGCCTAAGTAGCGATAACCCAAGTTGAGCCCATTATCATGAACTGTCAATTGCATAGATGTAGTTGTGAAATTACATTATGTGAGCGCGAATGTATGAATATATATCTATTTGGGAAACGACCTCCCGTTCGGGTGACTAGCTATCACCGGGAACGAACGTTATAGCATGTCGAATTTAGGGATGTTTCGGGTTAGACATCTATACGGGCAGAAATTGCAATATATATTATTGCAAGAAAGATTGTCGAGCTTCAGTGTCATGAGCTTAGGAAAAATGTATCGGGTTTTGTGGATTCGCTGATGTGTTGCATTAATCACGGGAAAGTCTTGCGGTCCTGCATATTATGATTTATCAAACCTATGAATTCACCAACATTATTGTTGACGTTTTAAAGCAATGTTTTTCAGGTGGTCAATAGGCACGAGATGCCAAGGATACATTAGGAGTTACAGGGACGTTATACATATTTGTTTGGACATCTCAAAGAGAGATTTTTGTCAAGGAAGTCATTCGATACGCTTGCTGATCATCTACAAGAAGTAATGGTCGAATCATTACCCACTATGGTAGACACGCATATTAAGGAGCAGGTGAAAAAGCAAGTTCCTGAGCAGGTTAGAGATCAAGTTCCAGTGTATGTTGCGGAAGGGCTGATTATGGAAAGACAAAAGACTAAAGAAGAGATGGAACGGATGATTGCTAAAGCTATTTTACAAGAGCGTGGGAATATACAGGCTGAAATCTCCTCACAAATTCAGAAAGCAATTGACCATCACATTCCTTCTCAAGTTGATGCGTTAGTAAGAAGTTATATGTCTGGTCACATCCTTCATGTTCATCCAGCTCAATCACAAATACTCTCTGTTCTAGAACAACAATATCAACTATATATTTCCATGAAAAACGATCCTCAGTTGCAGCAACAAGATATAGCAATATGGCTTGCACTTCAGATGAAGTTTGAGAATCTTCAGGTACCACAAACTACATGTAGACCTTCTGCCGTTCGCCCAAGAGATCAGGACGATCCTCATGATGATGCTCATCCTGAGGGGGAGAATAGTGCAAAGCGGCAGAAGACATCTGAGTACGAAGCATATGTGTCTGGAGAGTCATCGTCTGGACAAGTCAATGAAGAGGAACGAGGTCCATCAACTTCAGGTAATCAAGAGCAAGTAGATGATTATGATTTTTGGACTGATTCTTATGCTTCAGATGATGATGAAATACCGACGAAGCAAGTGTCACAAGATATTATGGAAGAAGTATCACTGACTATTGATGAAGCAAAGTTAAAGAAAATGGCTGATGAGATGTTGAGACAAAGATGTACTTTAGGAGATGAGCATCAATATCATATTGATCAGATGAAGAATTTCTTGAAAAGTGACATTGTTTGGGAAAGTAGAAAGGAAATTCTTGTCTCTCCACATCCACGAAAGACCACACCTCTAGTTCAAAGCTGTCAAAGAGATCCTGAAGCTCCAGCACTATCTCTAATAAATCAAGATCTTTTGTATCTGAAGAAAGGAAGTTCAGGGCCCGAGAAGATAGTATTGTCACTTCACAAGTTTCCTGCAATTATTTTCAATGATGATGATATTGAAGAACGAACTTCCAGATGGGTAAATAAGTGTGTTAAGAAATTTAATCCTTATGCTCGATATGGTGTTGAACATTGGAAGAATCCTCATGCGAAGATCTTCTACATAAAGAAACAGAAAGAGCCTGGAAAACCAAAGGAAGAGGTTTATTCAAATTCAAAGATCATTCAAGTCATCAAGACATACTGGGAATTGGGTCATGAACACAATTTTATCACAAAGATAGTTGCAAGAAGAGCTAATGAGTGCATTGTGTCGATTACTGAGCCTGATTACAAGAATCTCAATAAGAATGATATTGAGGATATGTATTTGCTGATTATGAATGGCAAGGTTCCTGACTATGCAGAAACAGGGTTGCTATGGTCTTTATCAGTATTCATCAGAAGTTCAGTGATATGGGAAAGAGTGCATGATTTTCAACTTGGAATTGAAAGTTATCAACAGAAAGTTAATCTCACTGCACCAACAATATCTTTCCCAGGAGTTGAAAAGCACAAAATGTTCTCCATCATCTATGAGCCCGTGCATGGAATCATATACAAGAATAGCAAGAAAGAGAAAAGGGTGATGAGACATTCAGAGATTCATAAGTTTTGTGATGCAACGCTGAACAGAGTATTAGAAGGATTAAAGAGTTACAATAATGATGTTAAGTATGGCTATGAACAAAGAGAACTCACCGCTGATGAGGTTGAGTATCTGAAATTGTTTGAAGAAGAGATTGAAGTAAGATTGAAGTATCGTAATCAAATGAGAAGATAGGAGATGTATGTGAATGGAAGACCACTTGGACCTCGAAGAGAACGCCCAGAATAATCGACCCTTAGGGGGAGATTGTTAGGTTCATAAAAAGTGTTGATTATGTGGTTTAGTTATATTTAGTTAATAGTCTTTATTTTGTTTAGAATAAAGTAGCTTGTAATAAGGTATATTATGCTAAAAGAAAGAAATAGCATAATTACCAAAGATTAGGGACTAGAAGTGAAAAATAAAGGAAGAGAATGCTCCTTCCTTCTCCTATAAATACCCTTCTAATCATCATTAGAGGGTGATGCATTGTAATAAACATTTTCCCTTTCCCTCCATTTTATAACATTTAAATTTTGGAATACTTTCTCTCTTCTACTATTCTCTACAAGCTTCCATGGTTGATTATGTATGATTCAAGATAAACAAGACCTATCAGAGTATGTTTCCCTCTATGTAGTCAACCAATGATAAGGATTTACCCACGCTTCTAGGGGTGGTGCCGCCCGGTTTTAGAGCCATATTCTAACAAGCTGCAACAACATGCTTACAAGGAATCCATGTCAATTCCCATTTTCTACATGAACATGTCATAGTCACCAGATCCACAACACACTCATCACCAAGTGAACCTAAGACTTGATACTTATTTGCTCTATTCCATTGCGCTTTCATCAAATGAGCTTCTCTCTTGATGGGATCCATGATTCTGGTTGCAGTAGGGGTCAAAGGACCAGTGCATTTATCAATGACACTTTGTACATTCACTATTCTCTTCCACTGCGTTCTTGAGTTTTATTTTGAAAGAAGAGGAAAGAAGTGGGAAGAAAACAAAATAAATTTGTATTCTAGAGTTTTTTTTCAAAGAGAAAAGAAAAGAAGAGGAGAGTAAATTTGGCTAAATTTCTCTCAAAAACTTTCTTCTCAAAAGTAGGATGATTTGGAGAGAAGTTATATTAGGAAGCTTTTATTAAATATAAATACTTAAATGATCTTATAAAAACATAACTTTTATATATAATTAAGGGTATAATTGTAAAATCATCACTAATCACTTTTTTCTCTCTTAACTCGGGAACACAATATAAAAATTTAAATTTCATTTCTCTTCTCTTCTTTTCTCCCCATTTTTAACTCTTCTCTTCTCTTTTTTCATTTTAAAAACTTAGCAACATAGTGTTCATGCAATAATCCCAGATGTATTCTAAAAGTGTAATAACTGGCATGTCCTTACCTCCAACAATTTTACCATTAAAGACCTCACAGATGTTGAGCAATAAATCAGATTTGGCTCTACCTACAATTCATAAATATAAAATCATTAAATGCTATACAAGTCTACCTGATAGTCATAAATATAAAAGCAGTAAAACTGTGTTGGCATTATAAAAATTACACTGTTAGTCCCTGAATTTATGTGTTACCTGAAATATGAGATCTAGCCCAATGTTCTTGTGGTATCTTGTTCAACCATTCATGTGCCTTAGGATTCATCTTCTTAAGCTCCAACGTAGACTTTTTAAACTCCTTAACACTTGTAGCAGATGTAGGTCTCCACAACAAATTCTTGTATGCTTGTCCACACCATCCCTGCTTCATATTTTTATCTATGTGTTGCAAGCAATATCCGTGTTCTGCACTTGGGAACACAATTTTAATGGCTGGAATGATACCCTGCATGAACTAATTCATTAATCAATTTTGAATTTATTTAATCTAGTAGTTAAGAATTCAACAAGTGAAGCATAATACTAACATTTTGTTTATCACTGATGAATGTGAAATTTGAATTGGGATGCAGATCTATGTCGTCACCCAAACACTATAAGAACTATCATCATGAACTCTTACTTTCAGCTTCAACCAATGCATAAGCCAATGGGTAAATTCCATTGTTTGAATCAAGTCCAACAGCTGCCAATACTTGGCCTGGAAATGGCCCCTTCATGAAAGCACCATCTAAGCCTAACAAATTTCTTCTGCAGGCTCTAAAACCCAATTTTAATGCTCCCAAACAAACTTATATTCTTTGAAATACCCTAGTAGGCAAAGAAAGATCAATATTCCTTTCAACTGCAATATTGAAAGTCGTATTAGGGTTTGGAGACTGTAACTCAACAACATAGCCTCTAAGCATAGAATACTGCAAAACGTGATTTCCTCTAATCTCTCTTTCAGCTTTAGATTTAGCTCTGAAATCTTTGTTCATAGATATCTGAAGCTCTAAGTCACGTTGGAGCTAGTCTTGAACTACCTTAACTAGGATCTACGGATTAACCCTGACTTGATCAAATATCTTCTCAAACAAGAATTTGTGAGTGTAATGTTTGATTTCCTTAGATTGAAGGCATTTGTGTATATCTCTATGTGTCCTCACCACCCATTTGTGTGTGTTTGTCTTTTACCACATACAAGACCCAAGGGCAGAGATCCCCTTTATCATGTGCATCTAAAGCAGAAGAACATGCTTGACTGTCATTATTGGTACCTCTATTATCCCTTTTTTTAACTCCTAGTAGTTGGGCTACTTGATCCACTAGGCCAAGCTTCCATTCCATGATTTAGGCCAGTTGGTCCAGTACCTTGTGACATTGTAAATATATGCACTTTTCCATCACATCTTGCTCTTACCCTGACACTGTCATTCTTATACAGGTTCAAATTTCTTTTGCTTTCAATGGAATGCAGGTAGACTCTGTCCTTAGCCTCTTTTGTAGTATTAAATTTATGCCTAATGTAAAATGAGTACTTCCATTGACTACTAGCATTTATAACACCTTCTATTTCTCTGCTCAATTCAGCTAACCTTCTCCTCCTGTAATTACTTGTTTTATCGTCATTACCAAGGTCACTATCAAAACCATTCGCATTGATAACATCTACATCATCTCCTTCTAAAACATCATCCGGGACTAGATTAGTGACTCCAATATTGTCAAAAGGAACATCCATGTTAATACCAAACAAATGCACATCAACATCAGGCTTTACAATTTCATTTTCTTCATCTACAAAAAAATCATTATCCTCATCATCATCATCATCTGTACCTGCATCTTCACTAGAATGAACATCATATTGAGTATCACATGCAGTATCCATCCCTTCATCATCATAGAAGAACTGTCCATCACTAGGAGCTGATTCATCTTCTTGACCATTACCCTGTTCAGCATCTTCCCTAGAACTCTGGCGTGCGGTTGTCGTAGGACTTCTTTACAAGAAGTTTTAAAACTCCCTAGGCAGTGTACCTAATCGTTGTAGTGTAGTATAGGCAAGACTCGGGGGTTGTTATCGTTCTCTAGGGGAATAGGTTTGGAAGGCTTAATCATGGTCTAACAGAATTCTAGGGGTTGAGAGAAGATTATTTTTATATTTTTATATTTTATGAAAGCAGTAAATCTATGGTTTGATAGGTGGGTTTGGTTTTAGCTATTAAACTAAATATTATCTAATCTAATGGTGATAACAATATGATAAAAGATTGTGTTCATGTAATCATGTATTACTCCCTAGATTGCTTCTCCTAATGTTGTTGCTTTGTCACACTTGTGACGAGGTATGCAATTATTTCCTAAGTCATGAACAGATTACACGAACCTGCCGTTTATTTAATATTTTGTTAAGGCAACGCACAAGTAAGGTAGTATGAATACTATTACAAGGCTCCTAAGAGTATATTAAATGCAATTGAAATATATTAAGAGTGTAACCATATAAGGGGCAAGGTAGTATGAAGACTGTTATCCGATGGTATCCTTTCTACACAGTCATGTTTCCCTAGACATATCAAGAACGATACAGACAAAAACTGGTTTTCTAAGACCTAACATGCATAATCATCACAAGAAGCAACACTACTAAGATCTACATTCTAGTTTTTATACAATCATAAATGAACACAATAGGAGGTTTAGCCAAGCATGTTAAAGATGAAGCAAGAACAATAGATAATCACACAACAAGACATATTGAATAATTAAGTAAACCTTACTTGATTAAAACATGAGTTGGAGGAAGTACAATAGGGTTTTGAGGCCCTAAAATCGTCCCTAACAACTGCTAAACAAACTAGGGTTCGTACCCTCTTTTTTATTCTAAAGTTACACACTTAAAACCCTAAATTCGGGTTTGTATATATAGGGAAATCGTTGTGACAGCGTCGCGTTTTAATCGTGACGCCGTCATGAAAGAGAACATTTTAGATCTTGGGCTGGGTCGTGCTATATGACGCCGTCGTAGAATATGTGACGCCGTCTTGACTTGGATTGTGACGGCGTCACGTGTAATCTGTGACGCCGTCTCCAGCTGCTGAGAACATAATCTTGATAGATGTTGGTGTAGGTCCGTAGTCTTGTTCGTTTCTTCTCTAAATGAGCCCAAGTCACGTGTATTTCTTCTGAATGCCTTCCAAATGCGAAATACCTAAAAAGGAACGATTAAGTACCTATTTTGGGCATAAATGCACGATTTAGGGGGTTAAACGGCCCTAAAAAGTGTATAAAATGATACCTCATCAAACTCACATAATCTTCAACTACAACATCTTCCACAATGGGTTCCTGAGTTCAAACCTCTTCCACAATAGGTTCCTGAGTTCTAACCTCTTTCATAATGGGTTCCTGAGTTCTACCAACATCTAGGTCTTCAAACACAAGAAGCTCAGATTGTGTTTCAATTTGGGAAACATTTAGGTCCACCGGTACATTTAAGTTCAAGTCTAAGTCATCAACTCCAAAAGCTCATCATGACATAACCCATAACTTTCTACATTACTCCCCGCAACATCACCAAAGTCTGCCTCTCTATCCAATTCAGTTTCCTCAAATGATAGTTGTCTCATCACATCATCTATAACCTGACTAGCAGTTGTTTGTTGTGAGACAAAACACAAGTTTATGTCATTAAACTATGACTGTATTGTTAGGAGAACATGGTCTTGTGTGTCAACTCCTTGTACATCACTCAACTGTGTATATGTGATGACAGACTCATTAGTAAGAAGGGCTAACAAATAATGAGGCACACACCTATGTGTAATAGACTCACAAACACAATCCTTACAAGGTGTACTAGAATCATGTTGTGGCAAATACCTAGGTGTGACAGAGTCACAAACAGGTTCCTTAGATGGTTCACTAGAATCATGTCATGTCAACAACAACATTTTTCCAGTTCTATGTTCAATTGTTGCAATGCTACCATTCTCATCAGTAATATCTTCTATTGTTGCCTTAAACCGTGATGGCCTAATGTAAGAGTCTACAACCGTAACACCATGTTCTATATAGACCTCAATCAACTTAAAACTTCTAACAAGGGTAGTCAGGCAACAGACATCCTCTTCACAAGCCAAAGCATACAACCCTTCATCTAGACTAGTGAGTGGTCTAAGATAATTATAAAACAGGGGCTCAGATTCACCTATTTAAACTAATTGAACAACCACTATGTTCAGTGCAACGACAGTAAACAAATGATATCGACCATATCAAATATGTCGACAAGACCATTGATATGCATTCGGCCCGGATACCTTCGAAATTTTCCACCATGATGTATTCAAATCGAAAACATATTGGGTGCATTGTCTGAAAATCATAATAAAAAACTAACTTTATAAATTGACAATAAAACAAGTAAAGAACACTACATTTGTAAAAAAAATAAACTTTAGCAAAAGGGATTCAAATCATTACCATAAGCCGATTCGAGATTTTCAATTAGTTGCTCAGTGGTGCCCGTCCACTTTCTTTAGCGGAGCTTCCATCTTGTTTGGTCCTCTAACACCATTGCATGTAGGGTTTGAACGCAAAAAAACAATGTAGGTATGTTTGTGAGAGTGATTTGTGCGAGAGTAGGAATAGGATGGGAATAATCTTGTGAAATGATAGGGATGAGAGGTGTAAGTGAAGTGGATAGTAAAAAATTTAATTGGTGATGTGATGGGAAGTGTACATGTGTACCAAAAAAATACCATGTGTTAGGGACCAACGGTGCAACAACATACTTTTTATGCGAACTTACCATAATACCATCACTAACAAAGAGACTTAACGAACGTTCATCCTTTAGGACCAAACACGCATCAAAATGATCACTTTCGGGACCATTTCCACCGATTTTCAAAACGGAGGACTGTACGGGTAAACGGGCCTGACTACAGGGACCATCGGTGTAATTTACCCTTAGATTTTTTATATAAAAGGAATTTTTTTCGGAGTTATGTTATTTTCATAAAACTTAAGAGGTCGTTTGAGATTTCTTATTGAAAATATTTTTTTTTTGAAAATACATAATTAAATAATCAATTGTTACAAAGATGATTCTTTAATTTACACTTTCTTCTTAATTTTCTTTTGAAGTAGAAAAGAAAGGCGAGAAAAAAAAGTAGAGAAAAGTAAGCTAAAGAGAGAAAGTGTACAAAATATTTGTACTCTTAAGGAAAAAAAAATAAAAGAAACTTATTTTTTTATGTTCTCAAATTAGAGGGGAAATCAAAGAAAGTAAATATAGTTACAATAATGCCTTTTATATACACTTTATCATACAATCATCTTATCTTAATTTTATATTAGCTACATATGATGTATTTAGCTACTTTTCTTGAAATTTCAAAAAAAAATGGAAAAATGAATCTATATTAGGAAACTAATAATATATGTAGCTACTTTTCTTAGAATTTAAAAAAATTAGAAAAATGAATCTATCTTAGGAAACTATTGAAACTTAACAATGCAAGGGATGACTTTATGCAATTCGGTTGGAATGTTATATATTATCGGAAAGTATTGAACATTACAATGCAATGGCTGACTTCTCTACTACACGGATGGAATGTTACATATTTACGGAAAGTATTAATAATGCAAGGTCTGATTCCTAAAAAATGAAGTTGAAACTTATGAAACTACATATGGCAAGGGTTTTTTCCATTTCATTAATCAAGTTGCATAGAAAGAAATGGAAATAAAAAATGGAAAAAATATTTGATGTCCATGAGAAATATGTTGTCCATCAAGGAACACCTGTGAATGTGTACAATTATATTATTCTATCTTATAATGTTATGTGATTTGTTGCCAACACGCATTATTCCTTCTTGTAGGAACCTAATCCGGTTTTTGCGTACCTTTTCTTGTAGTTAACTATGTATTATTTTCTACATCTTTATTTATTGTTTATGTGTAGCTACGAACAGCAGCTGGAGAACTTCTGCAAGTTCATGGAATAATATTCATCACCCCGCAGGGGCGGATCTATGTGTAGAGTATGGGGGGGCGTTGCCCCCCATGAAGTTCTCGCGGACACCCGAAATGTGTAGGAAAAAAGTTTAAATTAGTAGAAAAATGCTCGGTGCCCCCAGCTAAATAGACTAAGTGCCCTCCATACTCTCTAACATTATCAAAAATCAAAGTGTTTTAAATTGTTAAGAAATTCCGGTGACTGAGTCTGATCGGAAAAGATGGTGAAAGAGAAAAGTGGTAGTAAATGATAGTACAAGGAGAGTTGGTGAGTGTGACAATTATTACTTTATCAATTTATCTTTCTTTTATTTTTTTATTTTTTTTTATTTGAAAATATCGTTGTACACTTCTCTTTTGTCTTTTTTGTTTGAAAATATTATTGTAAAAATAGTACTGCAGTAGTAGTCTTTTCATATAAATTGCTAAACATTATAAGCTTTTATAAAGTAGCAAACATGACTATACATTTTGATCTAAAAGAAACTAGCACTAGTTATCAATTGTATTTTACTTTATAGACAACTAGATCAATAATTAATGTTAACTTTTTTGAAGTAAAAAAGACTTTTGTTGCTTTTACTCAAACCCGATCCGATTTATTTATTAGGCTAAAATAAGACCCGATTTATTTATTAAGCTAAAATAACATTATCGATTTTTTTTATTTTATCACTCTTATTGCTTAATGCCCCCCGTGATAACATTTCCTGGTTCCGCCACTGTCACCCCGTAAAGCTCATAGAGACGTACATTATTTAACTCATGATTGAAACCTAAGTTACAGATTAGATTTTTGGGCCTATACATGTGTTAAGGTTCTGGATTTGACTGGGTTTTGATATATCACAACTCACTCAACTCAAGGAACTTGATAAAGACATAGCTTAGCTTCTGGTTGCTGCAAAGGATGTTTGTATCAAGTTCTAATTTTTGGTTATTTGATTGTGGTGAAAATGGTATTTGAATTCAATTTTAACAGTCGGCTCAACGACTACGATAAAAGGGGTGTTTGGATCCAGTTTCACTTTCGAGGTGGGGTGTTTGGACTCGGTGTTAATTTTAGGTATGTCATATAGTATAATTGCTTTACTAATTGTTTCTTATTTATATATTTTCTTTAAATAGAAAAACGCAAAGGTAGTTTACATTGATGCTTATAAAGATAGTTAACAACGAATCAGCATTCCAAAAGGCTGTGTTAAACCAACCTATAATTGTTGCCATTGACGCGTTTGTTGCTGGTACACGAGCTTTCTAAATTACTGATTGCCACACCTCTTACAAATTTTTTAGTCACCTTCTAGGATATTTTAAAATCAATTGATTTTGCATGTATAGGGGGAGCATAGCTTATTCTAAAAGCTTACGGCTCTTAGAGAAAAGGTCTTTTTTTTCCTTATGGGTTAATACACAAAAATGTTACTAAAATTTTCCAAAATGTTCGCTTAAGTTACTAAAGTTTTTTTCGTTACAAAAAGGTTACTCGTGTTATGTTAACCGGTTACATATGTTATCCCGTATGTTTTAACCTTTTGTTACAGGTTAACAATCTACGTGGCATGGCACGTAGCAATTTTTTTTATATATAACACTGACACACAAAGAGAAATATTAGCTGTAAAATGCACCAACGCCACATCCCTGCCCAGATCTCGCTGGAAAAGTGCTCAACGCCACATCCCTGTCGAGATCTAGTCGGAAAAGTGCGCCCTACAGATATGAAATTGGTTGATGGGTTTATGAAAGATTTTGCTATTTTCAATACGTTGATGGGTTGTTGTTTTTGTTTTTTTTTTCTCATTTGGATTATGCTTAATTATGAGAATATGACTAATGTGATGTGTTGGATCTTAGCTTCACACTTTCACTTTCTGTAGAAGCATTTTCGTCTTATCTTTGTTAACGTCATGAGACGAAATGTGATAAGTGGGTTATCTTTGTGATGAATCTTAGCTTCACACTTATACGAAATGTGTTACTATAAAAAAGAGGTGGGAAAGTGAGTTGGGAATAAGTGGTGGTCGTTGTGGTTTGTAGCAGATTTCACTTTTGGTTAAAATTTAAAAAAGTTTTGCTTTTGGTCCGAAACATATAGTTCCGTTTCACTTTTGGTCCAAATTCACGTTGACTGTTAGTTTGACCAGTTAAATGCTATAAAATAACTAAAATGCCCTCATCTTGTTGTAGTTAAATTACTAAAATACCCTTCCTCTCTCTTATTATTATTATTATTATTATTATAACTATATAACATATAGTGTGTTGTCATCCTTCACTCATTTAGTTTTTTAATATTAATTTTATTACTAAAATAGTCTTATGAATAGCAGTTTAATAATTTTTTATAGCTATGAACAATAATTTAATAGTAAACAAATACTCAAAGATATGACTCACCTACAAAATTCATCACAATTTTTTTTAAAGGAAAACTTATATTATTTCAGACTAGCAAGAATACAATGATAATCCAAACAATGCTCTAACAGACTAAAGCATTGAGATTTAATACACAATTCACTTATCATACAAAAATGCATACAAATCATATAGATTCTTTGATCATCCTTTTCATCTTCACATTCCAGATCCTTTCAACCTCTTTGACCGACCTTGAGTCCTTCACTTGAAGACCCATAAGTTTTCATTCTAACTGCCTCAATAACTATCTTGATTAACTCCTCACTGTCCCTTTTCTCTTTTCCAAACATCATTTTATTTCTTTCTTGCCAAACAAAGTACACAGCAGCTGCACAGACTAGCCTTCTAATGATACTCCATATGTTGTTATTCATTGGCATTACAATAATTTCCTGAACAATGTTGTCCCAAACACTAGATAAACCAATATTTAATCTTTTATTAATCTCAGTCCAGATGCCATTAGTGAAATCACATCTAAAAAATAAGTGATTATGAGAGTCACTACATTTGTAGCAAAAAACACACTCCATCACTTCATTAGGCTTCCATATTTGCACTCTATCTTGAGTCATAAGTCTTCTTTGAACTGCTAACCAACTGACAAATGCATGTCTTGGAATGGCATGTGAAAACCATATCATTTTATACCATTCCACCTTAGGATCATTAACACACATGTCCTTCCAAACATCACTAGTTTTAAACTTCATCTTATGTACCAAATTATTAACCCAAACTGCATAATCCTCCTTCTCATTTAAGATCACAGGAACCTGTAATTGTTGTAGACTATTAAACTCATTATTCCAATCTTTTGGCCAGCACCATTTTCCATCTTTAACAACCTCACTTATAGTACAATCATTTTTGAGCCTAGCATCATACATGTCCCTAGTTCCAATGAAACCACTTAAGGGACACACTGAAGACCATGTATCATGCCAAACATTAACCTTTCTCCCATTTCCAATCTTCCACCAAATGTGTTTTCCTACTTTTTCTCTTATGTGCTGTTTGTTTATTAAGAGGCTCTGAATCTGATTCGCACATCTGAATCTGAATTTGATGCGCAAATGTCTGAATCTGAATGAAATGATATTGTTTGTTTTTCACTTTTTAAATGTCTCAACGATAAAAGTACAAATCAGTTTTATTCTTACGAAACATAAACATGTTTAAAAATTATATAGAACATTTTAGTCATAAAATTAACATAGTTGTGCAACGTGAGAATAAAATGTCTTAAAAAACATTCAAAATTTTGTGTCGCAATTTATTCTCACAAAGTAGTTATATATTGTATTCCAATGTGGTTAAACATCTTCATCATTTTGCAAATTGTTACTATCATTAACTTTACAATAATAAGATTGCAAAAAATAATATTTCGTAGTATACTTAACATTGTCAAGTGACAATTAAAATACTTTTTAGTGAAAAAAATTAAGCTCACGTGTAAATTACACGGCCACAATTTAATTTCACAAACTAGTTACATATTAATATTGTTTGAAAAAACATCATCATTATTAGTATTTTGAACATTATTTATTTAACAAAAAAAGAGATTAATTCTTTTTAATGTAGTATCAATATTAAAAGAAGAGTAAAAAAAAAGAAGAGTAAAAAAATATCTCACAAAACAAAGAGAAAAAAATTACAGAAAAAAAACTAAAGAAAAAAAAAGAGTAAAGAGTGAAGAGACAATAAGAGACATCAAGACCCCCATCCACATCTAGTTGGTTAAGATGTTAACGCACTTAATGAGCTAAATATCTGAATGAGTCAGATTAAGAGGCTATTAAGAGACTCTTTATGAAAAACAAACACCACCTAACTTGAAGAACAATTTTTGAGGCTATATAAACACCGGCCCCTTAAAGCTTCATAAATTACACGCCACAAAAATAATAACTTAACCCGTTTCTTTTTATCCTGTGTTCGACATACTAGAATAGAGACTCAATATACAGTATGCATGTTATTGTCCATCGTACGTATGCATGCTTGAGTTGTTTGCATGCAATATTTAATTTGCATGAACTGATTCTATTCCTTCTATTATTACATCCGATCGGTTATAAATCTCTTTGTGGGATTCGATCGTCTGCTTAGATCCAAAAACAAGAACACCATGTTTTGTTGGTTTAATCGTGAAGCAAACACTAACTTCTTAGCGTATCTCATGACGTGTAGTGTGAGCATACCATATAGGTGATATCTTAATCACTTAAAAGGTTTCAAGAATTCAATATCAAGTATATCAATAGTCTTAGTAGTTCTATTGATTAAAGTTAATAAATTAGGTGTTAATTTTATTGTTAATTCATACACATCAAACTAGATTCATAGCTGCGTACTAATAGTAATACTTGTTGATTAAATATCAACAGATGCATCAAATGTTGCGTAGAGATAATCCACACTCGAATAGAAAATCAACTTAAACTATAACATGAATAAAGTACGGTTAATAACAAAAGGGAAAAATAATTTAACAAAAAATATAATTGTCAGACATTTTTAATTGTTATCAAAATGACAAAAAAATAACCGATGTTTTCCAATCTACCAATTTTGATCGCAAAATTATGATTTTCTTTTCAAAGTTCCATCACTTTTCATTTTTATAAGCCGAGTTATTCATTTTTTGCGATCTTTACACATACATTTTTTGTGGCTTTTTAGTGAGAGATGTTTTGTACCGTCTACTTAGTAACACTTTTGTAAAAGTCAGTATAGTACAAAAATGTTGTCACTAAAACTCAAAGAATGTTAAAGTGTGAAAATAGAGGTATTATGTAAAAGCATATTCTTTTGGAAATTTTGTTTTGAAGATAAAAACATAAGATAAAAATTATGTCGGTTTCTCTGAACAAAATTTGATTTTTTGCGATCTGTTACAACATAATTTTTGTGGCTTTTTAGTGAGAGATGTTTTGTTACCGTATACTTAGTAAACACTTTTGTAAAAGTCGTATAGTACAAAAATGTTGTCACTAAAACTCAAAGAATGTTAAAGTGTGAAAATAGAAGGTAATTATGTAAAAGCTTATTCTTTTGGAAATTTTGCTTATGAAGATAAAACATAGATAACTTATGTCGGTTTCTCTGAACAAAATTTGAAAAGAATAAAGATTATATAAATTAATTAATGCATACGGCCCCTAGAGCTAGCCCTTGGACATCCAAATCTAACGGAGGTATGACGAAAATGTCATGTGTGTTGGCACTCTGTTTTGCTGCTTTCATGAATGTTTAATATTGCTAAGAGGTCTATTAACTACTTTTCTCATAGATGAGCTTCCATATGTTGTTGAGTTTTAAGTCATGGGCTGGATTTGGTTTCATCTCTATAGATTATGCAAAGCGATTTCCATGCATGTGGTGAATATGTACGTACCTATTATATAACCATTGTTGTCAATAGTCATGTGAAAAGAATTACTTAACCATCGATCAAGCTAGATCTTTGGAGGTAAAATTCTCACTGAACAAAAAAAAACTAGAGATTACAATACACTTAAGATATAGAATTCACTACAAAAGATCGAAAACTAATGACATAGACTTTAATGACAAAAAATTGTCATATTTAAGATTTTTGGTGACATGTTTTGTCTAATGAGACTTTTTGTGAAGGAACAGATAGCTTCACATTTTTTTGTCACTATAAAGAGTTTTTACTGACAACACTTTGACTTGCATTCTTTTAAGTGTTTGAGGAACACATGAGTATTTTAGTGACCATCATATTGCTTTTAGTGACCCTCTGTCAATCTTTAGTGTCACGTTTTTTACTCTTGGTGGATTGTGCAATCTATGTGTCTAACTTATCTTCGGTGATAATTAGTTGACGACCAATAGTTCAGTTCACTACCAGTTTCTCAGTGAGATTTTCTGTGGAGATATCACAATAGTAACTAAGTTAACTGAACAGTGACCGAGAAAATTTCGGGTCGTCACTGAATTCTTGTCGCTAAAGGTGTTTTTTTCTCGAAGAACAACGTTTTTTTTTAAATCAACTTATCAAGATATAATAGCAACAAGCATCCTCTAAATCTCATAGTCGAACTAGTTCAACAAAAGTACTATGACCTTTGGATAGTGAAATATATATAACCTTCTCAAGTGTCACAAATCCTGCTTACATTGATTTTGCTACTTTCAGCACTACGTGCAGGGAACTGAAATGACTTATTAAACAATGAAAACTATTAACAATTTAACATTAATATTATTTTTTTAAATGACAACTATTAGTTGTTGCAATGCCTACAACAAATGGAATGATGTTGTTATATAATGAATATAATTGAACTTACAATTAAGTCAAACGATACGATCAGGAGTTGATTATATTAATAAACTTATCATTAAAAAAATGACATGACAAACAATCCCCGAAAATCAAGTTATGACGGATACTATGTATATACGAAAAATGATATGTATCTCCTAGAACAATAAATTAACCATTGTATATATGAAATGAAAGAACGAAAAACCAGCTGTAACAGACTGCTTGATACCAAACAGTTGTCATAGATTTTTGTGTTGCATTCGGACCCAAATCTGGACTTGGATTTCTTCTGAACCACAAACATTAGATTATTAACCTGCTGGTCAATGTTACTGGATGGTGTGCCATCAAGATTTTTCACAGACCTGGTAGAGGGTTGACACTATCAAGCACCAACAACTTTGATCATAGAATACGAGTGTGTGTTAATGCAGGTGAACCATTGTCACAGAAACGCATTAGGTCCACAGCGCAGTTACAGTAAATGTAATAGCACCGTGTTTACCAAAGTGGATCTTAGTTTTAGTCTTGGGTGAGATAATCCTTGGGCGCACGGACGAAGAGCCTGAATCCAAATAAGACGGAGAAAATGCCTCTAAGCTTAGTTCAGTAGGGTAAAGCACGTTTGTGAACATACTGTTAGGGGAAATCGATCCCATCACAGCCCTACGCAAGCTCCAATAACCTCCGACTGAGTTACCCCTTGTAAAGAATGTGAGCCCAAACAAGACAACCATGTAAGCATACATAGTTAAACACACGAGCACCTCGTGTAACCACCACCGTACAATAAATAGAGCACAATCAGAGTCTACAAGATCATAAGAAACACAAGAACAATACGATACTGAATTTTTACCGGTTCCCATGATTAGGTAATCGTTCACATTGCCGGGTCCGTGCAATGTGCACGGGTTACTAACCCTAATACATACACACACGTATTAGTATAAGCACACAGGTTTACAATTACATATGAGAGGTATTTATAAGTGTGAGACCCTAATCCACTTTACTCATTCTACGGATGTGGGATTGGGTTTGCACCGAACAATAGAAGCCTCCAGAACTCAACAATCTTCCCACTTTGAAGCTCAACTGCTCTCCAACCAAGTAACTCCAGTAAACCTACATCATCATCCCTTCAACAATGTCTCTGTTCCAACCTCTTCGTACCGCCAAACCTACAGGACACGCTCAACTAACTAAACGTCGAGTTAAGAGACTTTCGATACAAGGTATCTTGAACAACATCTTGAAACTAGGATAGACATCTCCATTCTCTCTAGTTCAAATCACCTTCTTCAGTCCTTGAGAAGGTACATCGAAACCACACCAGGCTCCAATGAGGAAGCCCCAAGGCTCCCACGATGAAGCCTCCCAAGGCTCCCACTGCAGAATTCTTTTAAAAAGAAAACCATCTCTTTAACTTGCTGATCTTTGTCATGGTAGATTCTGCCACCAACACTTCATCAAAACCAATAACCCATCCGTACAGAGTTTCAACATACGTCAGATCTTCCTTCCCAGCAATCAGAAGACCCTCCAACAGTGCAAAACGCATATGTACTCATCAAAGTTAACATGTGAGAACGCTTTCACACCCTTGAACATCCACCTTTTAACCTTTGCTTTCCTGCTGGTAACCTGACCCAAAAAACCACGTCTGATTTTCCCCCAGTGAACTCATCTCAACCATAGCCTGCTCCCACTGTACTAATACTCTAATTTGTCAATCGCAAATTGCGGCTCCATGAGAAAATTCCAGTTCACTATCAACGGTCAGCTGCAAGATAACTTGCCATTGGAGAGTATATATATGAAGGTTCGAACGCCCTAATGTATCCGGAGCTTACCAGATTTGTAACAGAGATTGACAATCTGTCTATAAGCTTTCACTAGATTCGTATCTCCATTCTGGTTACGAAGATGTACACATTTCCCGAACTCTCAACGAATAAATGAATGCACGCAAAGGACTATAAATATAACACTCAATAGTTCCCAGTCGTCTATTTAGGGAATACTCTGTGCCAACCGTCGATTTAACGGGTTTGTCTTAACGTTAGTGTTAACCTGCTAGCTTTTGTGTTTTAAATTATGTGCGTGAGTCAATTTGGTGATTTATGTGATATGATATATGTGTTATTATATGTGATTTTGATGGTAGGAATGAATGATTTAATCATTTCATTTTAAATGTGATGATGATTTTGGAATTTTAGTAGTTAGCGGATATAGACTTTCTAGAAAACTAGTTCTCCAAACTAGTTCTCCAACTAGTTCTTCAAACTAGTTCTCTAGCTAGTTCTCAAACTAGTGAGTTGGAAATGATAATTTATTAAGTTAGTGTATAATAATAATATTTGGAGAAAATAATAAGTGAAATAAATGATTTATATTTAGTATTTAGAAAGTATTTATTTTTTTAAAAGTGTAAGTAAATTAATATAAAGGTGTAAGAAATGACGGGCTATTGGCAACAATAAGAAAACGGGTGCGATTTATTTTCTTTTCTCTGATATGATTGGTATTTTTACTTATTTGGGATTTGAAACGATTATATTCGTGTGTCAGCTCATTAATATATTCATAAGTTTCTTTAAATTTGAACTTTAAATGATCTTCTTATTTCTACTTTTTACTCATATGATAATATTGTCTTAAGGGATGTTGTTGGCTTGAAGAATTGAGTTCGAGTGAGTATTGCAGCAAACCTAGCAATGCTACCTCTTCTCACATGCCCACACAAATTATGGCATGAAACTTTGATTTTTTTTACTACCCAAAACCATCTTTTTCATTACGTACTCATGTTGCATATCTGATTTCATTATTTTTCTTCCAATGGTGATTTGTGATTGTAGTTTCGTGGGTTTATGCTTGAAAGGTATTGGTTTCCCAAGTTATAACTAAACACGTATTCACTCAAAACCCTACTACTTTATTAGGACTTTAGGAGCTTAACATGCTCTTCTTTTTGTGTGTATCGCAGATCATTGTGTTCCCAAAGAAACCTTTAGATGGAGCTCATGAGATACACAGCTTCTGCCTTGGCCATACAGAGTGAGTGAGTTACTTGAGGTGCCATAGTTCTTTATTTTTTTTAGAAAATTTAAGCTTGACATGGATATAATTTTGGTTGAACTTTATGCGTATGACTATCAGAGACTATACATGCTTATTTGGAGTGCAAATTATATAAATGATCAAAGTTAGTTAAATAGCTTTTTGATTTACTTTGTCATGTATCTATGGCAGATTTGTTTCCTGCCTGGCCTTTGTTTACAATCGGGATTCTCCATTGGGGTATTTAGTCTCTGGAAGCGGCGATTCAACTGTAACAAATATACGTGCATCTTGACATTTGAGTCGTTAGACTTGGCAATCATCATATCTAACTGATAAATTTAACGTTTTTGTAATCTAGGTTCGCTTGTAGGATCATACATCTGGATTGCTTCTTCATACATGTGAAGTTGGATCACAGATTTATAGCGTTGCTTTAAACTTAGTTTTTTGTAATAGATAGGAACTTTGTTTATCCATGAAACAAATTCCACATGTCCCTACTTTAATTTAACTACAAATGGCCATTCATTGTGTTTTGCAATCTTATCTGGTGGTTTTCAGTGATTGGTTATTGGTAGGACAACAACAGGCCAACGGAACACAAAACGATAATTTTCCAATAACAGATCTTTTTGCTACACCAGATGGTTCATCAATTTTTGTAGCTGTTCAGGGATATAGTGACGAAGCAGAGGATACCGAGGGAGAGGAAGGTTCCGTCTACTCCGTTAACAAGGGCCATTGGGTGAGTTACGCTTTATTTGGTTAAAATATATCTTGCTGTTAACTTTATTTGGTTAGGAAGTACTTGACTTTGTGTTGAAAAATAGGCCAAGTAATCGGTTTAGTATAAAAACTATAGACGCACATTCAAAGTAGCTTATATGTAATCGGTTTAGTACTTGACTTTTTGTTATAGTACAAGAAAATTGTTGGGAATCCCTTGAGCCTTTTGAAAAACTAGGCACCGCTCCTTGATGCCATGATTTGCCTTTATGCCATGCCAAATATGGACAGCTAGACTTGGAGGTATGGATTTATTTTACTAACATTGCTTTTACAGGGTATTAAGGTAGATATAATAGAACTTTAGGCACTTGATTATTGCGTCTGAAGTAGGTAGTTTATTATCTTATTATTGCCGCTACTGAAATGTGTGTGAACAATTTTACATTTAAGTTATTTGATTTTGCAAGGTATGGACTTGTTTCGTTTGGGCTCTTTTAGTGTTTAAGTTACCTACAGTCTTGAATTTCGTAAGTCGAACTTTAGTTTTAGGAGTTCTATATAGCATGTACACTAACACCATGAACTATGAACTGGAGATGTCAATAAACTTAGCCATGTTTCCCTTGTCATCATTAAACAATTCATATGGATTTCAACCAAATAAAAAAATAATATAAAACCGTCTAACGATTTAAAAAAGTTACATCACATCGTTTTAAAAATTCAACAGTTGCACACTTAAAGTAACAATGAAACCAAATAAAACTGGAAACGAACCCGCCCGTCGGGCGGGTTACGTAACTAGTATATATATATATACTCATTATATTATAAAGCATTTAAGACATTTTATTTTTAGAAAGTCTTAAAAATTTAGACTTTTAAACTTACTTATTATAGAAATATAAAGATGTGTAATCTTTACCATCTATCTCATTTTATGAAATCATATCTTATAGTGACATGTGTCACTTCTTAATTAAAAACCACATTTATTTTTAAATTGAAATATCTTATTATCTATTTATTTTTTTATGATCTAATTTACTATATTTTTTAAATTTTGTGCTCTTTAATTAACATTCATTTTGATATATTTTTATTAATTTTTATTTTTTTCATTTTTAATACCTACAAAACCGCTGCTTTGCGCGGGTATGCTAGTATATATATAAAGACTACTAGTTGCAAAGCCCGCCCGATGGGCGGACTTGTTTTGTGAGTATCCAAATGAAAAATTAAGTAACTATTTATGAATTACGAACAATGTGAAATTTTTATAGAGTGAATAACGAACAAAAAGAAATGAACGGTAATTCGATGAGATGAAATAAAACTTAATAAAGTATCATTCAGGTGCAAGTATACAAAAAGGAGTACATGATATGCAATGTGAAAACTAACACAAGTATATTCCTTTTTGGAAGAATCGTAAATACGAATGTTTTGTATGATTGTTGGCTCAGAAAGGAGTACATGATATGTATTGTGAAAACTAACATCGGGAAGGAGTACATGAGTTGCATAACCAACCCGATGGGCGTGCGAGCCTTGTGAGTATCCAAAAAATAAATTAAGTAACGGTTAATGAATTACAAATATTGTAAAATAATTATAGAGTGAATAAAGAATATAAAAAAATGAATGGTAATCCGATAAGAAGAAATAAAACTTTAAAAATTATCCGTTATTACAAAGTATATGTTTTTAGTTCAAATAGAAAATAAAGCTTGTTTATACATAAAGTTGGTCGTTGAATTTGCGTATTTACCATCTTTATCACAACAAAAAATCTTCAAACCCTTCCTGCTCTTGACCATTAAGACAACGTCAATGAGAGTAAACCGAACTCCAAAGAAACAATCCAACCTTAGACAATTATAACTTGACTTTTATTAATGGTCATACCGAAGCAAACTTGAACAAAGAACTGTCGGCGGTTTAGTTTATATGGTAACTTAGTGTCTGACAAGCTAATGCGCGGTATTGCACAAATAGTACCCACACACCAACCTGATATTATCTTAGCTTCAATTATATTTGTTTCCATACTTAAAATATTATTTTAAATGATGGATGTAAAATAGTTTTTTGTAGGATGGTTTGGTCTATCATTTGATGTTAGATTATTGACCCGTAAAATTTACCGGATTAAATGGAAAACCATGGAACCAATTGGAAAAATATATTATGTAGAGACACTTAACAGGTGAATGATCGATTTTTTAGAATATGTGAGTAAATAATGTTACATATAAAATGAAAATGTAAATGTGATTGCCATGGTTAAACTACACTTTTTGAAGATGTACCACATTTGGTTTTTCTTGATATAGTTTAATTGACGTTTGGTCTATTGGATGTCTATTTAACTTATATTGTTTATTCCTATTGATTAGTAACATAAGGCGTGTAGTTCCTTTTTTACTTTATGGATTCAGTATTCCAATCTAACGTAACACTAAATACCACTAATTAAAAGTATGTTACGAATGGCAATGTAAACCAAGAGAACGGGTAAAAAAATAATTTTAAATCAAAATTTTCTAATATGGTGAATTGGTGTGTGAAAGAATAACAACTTACAAAAATATATGACTGTAATTTAAAAATGCATAAGGTGAATACCTTCCATCCGGAATCCCATGGCAGATCACTTCAATGCTAAATACATAATAAAATGTGCACTCATTGCAGGCGAGACTAAATACGCCTCCAATGTATTATTCCTATCAAATCCATCTTCATTTCACCCATTAGTAAAACAAAACAAACACATATTCTTGACTCGTTCAACGTACCAATCAGGCAATGTACTAAAATATGACTTTCAGGGGTGATTAAAGCATGATCACTCTTATACACACTACGCGTAAACCCCGGTAAATCTGCCAAAACAACCACAATTTATCAAGCAACTTAAGTAACAATGTTCATAAACATTCCAAACCGATTTGACTCGATTCCAGTTGACGCACACGTAAAAAAGATCCATTTTAAATGATCATATATCAAACCCCCATTTTTCAATATGGCCAAGTAACACACTACCCATATTCATAAACCTGAGCCAACCCATATCAGCCCAAACCATTTGGAATATAGTCAACCAACACATAAAGCCTATGCATAAAGCCAACCCGGCCCGACACATTTTGACCCGCATGCAAATTATCCTGAGTGCAAATAATGCTCATAAAGTATCTATCAAGAATGCATAAAATATTTTGCCACACTTGACTGATAATTAGTAAACTTACATCAAGTGTCCAGTCTGATGCTCAACACCTACAGGTACTACACGCTTCTTTAAAATGTGATACTGTCTCAGATGATCTGCATAAAGTAGCTCTATTAAGTACCATAACATATTAAAACTGACATTTGTTCAAATAAAAATAGTCCAAAGGTATACCCTGTCCAATCAAAGTGTGGAGTTTGTGTAGTTTGCGACTGTCCTTTCCTCAACCGTTATAACCAACCATCACTCGGTGACGCCACACTCAGTTCCCACGGTTTACTTGATCCAACAAAACATAATTTTTCCTTAAAATGAACAGACTTATGTGCGCCCCACGACGCCTTAAAACTTATGTCACATCAAAAAACAAAGCGACAATAATGTGAACATACGACGGATTAACATATTTACCAGTTCTTAAATAATGGCAAAAAATACCAATTTTGTGATCAACGGGTATGATCCCTCAAATACTGCTGGCCTTTACAACACCCCCTTTAAATCAGAGAGGGATGGTTGAAGGGGAATATTAGTCTGCTCGAGTACATGTAACAAAAAATTGAAATATATACATGCTACAGGCTTTCATGTTTGTACCGATCTAACCATGTATATTAGCGAAGTGTCCTAAAAAATAGATTTACTATAGAAGTTCCGTTGTTATTAAATAATGATTACACCAACATATATGAACTCATTTTTAAAATACTATACTGCATTTCATGAGGTATGTGTTTAAATTTGATGGTCAATTTTTGGCAATTTGTGATGTGGGTTTTGACTCAGAACCCTAACTTGGAACCTAAAAAAACACCACCATGGCCACAACTAATTGAAACCAGATTCAAGATAACAACAATATAGACAACACTTTTGAGCATGTGCTATTGTGATACATTGTGTGATAAATGGATTTGGGATGTGTTACTGCTATAGTATTATGGGTAGTCAACAAAGGAACTCTCAAGCAACTTACGAATTCATAATTTATTGTTCCAACTACTAAATTTTTTAGTCAAAGAAATCACATATTATTGGAATTGAGAAATTACTCAATTTTTAAATAAAGCTAGGGTGGAAAAACAAAATATGACAAAATTTGGTGATTGGTAGTTATAGATAGACACCAAAAGGAATCACCAAAACCCACTTATCGATCATGATTAGTAGTATGAACATATTATAGAGACAAATTACTCACAACGTGAACAAAAAACCTTGATAACCGAGAGTGGCCTTGATTAATAAGCATCCATTCTCATTCATAGTCCAACTGATATCCTGTTTGCGAATTAAAAAAAGAGCATACAACTAATATAAATGACAGCATACTGAATAATGACATTAGATTTCTTTGGAATCCAAAATTAAGAGGGCTTTGATTATCGTTACTTCACCTGAATCTGTTAAGCCTGATAAGTTTATTCAAAGTAGACATTTGCTTTTATTACATGAAACTTCTTCATTCGTTGCAATATAAAATTCAAATATTAACAATTTTTTTGGCTTCAAATGACCATGTGATGCTAGTTAGTTTTAAGCTGCAAAAAAGAACCCTATTGAAGTTTGGACAAAAAAACTCACTTTGCACCACCGTTTTCCTCTTTCCTTTTTAACCTTGAACTCATTAAACCAAGGGAATACAATGTATTTGATGTACTCCATGCATGGGTTTCCTTCAACGATACCATGCAGAAAGTATACTTTTTTAATCTTTACATTCAGCTCAGTCTGTTGCATTCCATATACACAACATTAAATATTAACGGAGTACAATGCTAAAACGTTTAATATTAGAGATTTACACTAACATGATTAGTTTCAGACTTTTAGATTGTATCCGATGAATGGTTAAAGTTTAGTTTCAGATTACTAATATTCTCAGTTGACATTTATAGAATAAACAGTTAAAGGCAATAGAAGTAGAAAATAATGGAAGAACATAGAAAAACCGTGTTATTATTGGAGCATGTTATGTAGAGCAGAGGGCTATAAACGTCATAGAAGAAGAACTAACTTATCACACCTTAATCAGTTTGTTTCGGTTAGCTTGACCAAGTCTGATTTGTTTCCTTAGTTGAGATACATTCATGTTTGTTGTCGCTGCTAACTTACCATCTGTTGGTTCTCTTTCCAAAACCTTCTGCAAGGATCACCTGTGTAGCAAAGAAAACCACTAAGAAATGAACATAAGTTTAAAAAAAAGTAAACTTGAGGAAAACTCAAGATTAGTCACTTCACCTTCTGGTTTGTACTAACTTAAATAGATGTGTATGTTCTAAAGAAGGAAGAACCGATGGAATAGATTATTGCACACAGAGATACATATTAGTAGCCGATGCATTTAAATAAAATTTATCATTCAATGATTTTTCATATAATTCAAGTTACCTAAAGGTGGCCCTGCACATGTGAGTTTGTTTCTTTGTGACCAAAATGTCAAAAGTTTGAGTCCCATAGAGTCACAGAGCATAGGGGAAAAAATTCAGGATAAAATTACCATGAAACCCATTCTATTTCGCACATGCATAAAGGGCTAGAAATTTTCATCTATGAAAAAAATAAAGGACACAAAATAAAGGAAAAAACTATGTTAAAAGACCAGCCATCCTCATGATTATCCTATATGAAAAATGTAGAGTAAAAAATATGTTTTCTCCTTCATTTATTAACAAAATACAATAGATAGTGTTTGGATTTGCGTGTCATACTTATTAACAGAGATTAAAAGCGCTTGTTAGTTGTGCCCAAAAAAACATAGCAGCAAACTTTAATGTGGCTTTATGCAATAACTTAAAGAATCAGGAACCAACTAATAATAATCAAGCTCTAGCGCGCCTTAACAACTACTCCGTATTAAACTTATGCAATGACAAATCACCCAGTCAAGAATCACAACTACTCTTTAAATTCTGGCGCAATTCAAACTTATAATTTTAATACCTGACATCGTTGGACGAGATATTGTTGGGGGATTAGGCATCCAACCTGCAAGAGGAGTAGGTGTTGGCACTGGTGTAGGCTTTGGATATAAAAGCAGAAGAAAATTACCCAAATAAGATTAAAATCCAATGTGGTGAAATTGATAGTACAACATACACATACACCATGTGCACCCAAAGGTGGAAAGGCTCCAGCTTTTGGTAATGTTCCAAGGAGATGCTAGCCATAAGCAACCCCCTATCCTGTATTTATTCCAACACCTGTGACTTATAAATGTAAACAGATAATTATAAGAAGGGGGAGGGGCTCATACTTTTGTTCCATATACAAAATACAAAACATTAACAACATATAAACAATACAAAACCATTATTCACACTCAAATTAAAATAATAAACATGACTAATAAAACTAAAACAAACACTAACCATAAGTTGAGGTTAAATATCATCTCAAAGTCAATCCTCTTCGACACAACCTTTTATTTGCAAGATTACAATGACCCAATAGATGAATGAAATCATGCCCGCATGTAGTAGAGGACAAATTGATGGGAATCTTAAATATAGTCATGCACATATACAAAAACATATCATATCATAATACAAACATAAAAACAAATTTAATATTTGCATACCTTGAACAAACTGATTGATTGAATTAATTTAACCTTCAAATCATATAATCATATCATGATACAAACATAAAAACCAATTAAAAAACGATCAATTTTTATCTTCAAAACTAATGTTCTTGTTTAAGACTTTCATGAATCTTTATCAAAACTCATACCCTAAAAGAAAAAACAGAAAAATCAATACATTAAACGTGATAAAAAAAACATTTAAAGTATTCTTGTGATAAAACTTACTGATTTTAATGGATGTTTACTTTGAGGAACCTAAATGAAGAACAATATTTTTGCAGAGAACTAAAAGGAAGAAACAATGAATGTCAATTTATGATCCTCCATTAATCTCAAGTAATTTCTTATTCAAATTCGCAATAAAATAGGAAGGTTTTAATTTGATTTGATTTGGTTAGTAAATTGTTGCGAAAATTATGGAGGAAGCTTGTTGACTTACCATATTAGAGCCGAATTCTTTCCCTAAATCGTAATGGTTTTTCTAGTTAATGATATTGGATTGGTTCGGGTTTGACTTCAGTAAAAATGAATAATTCCCTCCATTATAGGTGTAACACTGATTTTTTAAGAATTTTATAGTTAGCATTAAAGCTTATTTGTTTGTTTTTGAAATTATAATCACAAACAGTTAAATGGCATAGTGGTTATTTGTATGTTTGTTTAACCCATAGACCCAAGTTCGATTCTTGGCAATAACTTTTTAAAAATATTTGG